>JAPYYW010000720.1:0-96763 GCA_030522545.1 Cremastinae sp. A BG-2022a
AATTAGCAATATCTTTCCTTTTTCTTGACGAAATTAACTTTATAAAGTGTGATTTTTAAAGATTTTTACAAAACTAAGCGAATGGCGTTGGAATCACGTGAATTCATCAATGTTTAAAAAAGTTATCACTCCTTGAAGATTTTTGAAAAAATGGAAAGTTCGCAAAATTTTTTGAATTTTTTTTTTTGATTTCAAGACCTTATTCGATCAGAAATCTCATGTATTGTGACAATTCATTTTTATTTTTATAAATTAATTTGGTGTTAATTTAAAAACTTGATCATTTGTTGGGCTTGCAAAAATATTTAGAAATCCCCCATTATAGAATTGATTTGGTCAACATTGATATTGACACAGCAACTTTTCATATATGTAATTTGAAGCAACATGTCAAAAATCGAGCCAGTTGTCATCGATTTCCAAATCCTCATCCACCCTTGGTATACCTTGTCCCTTAATTTATTTCTATCAGATTATCTTTGATATACTTCCTTGCCATTAATTACGATGGCTTGAAATCCTATATCAAGAATCTGAGTGTTAATTTATTTGACGAATCACTTGTTTTCTTAAACTTAATTAAATATTAGATAATTTTTTCTAGCTATATTAACTATATGCATTCCTAAACTTTCATTAAAATTTGACTGTGTATAGGAAGTATAAGAATACACCCTTCAAGAGCTTTTTAACACCCTTAAAAAAATGTTACTCCAAAAAGAAAATCATTCTCCGTCCTAAATGAAAAAAAAAAGTATTTTTGCGATTGAGTATATATGCAATAATTATTTGCGAAGCATCGAAGTGAATGAAACGAGCCGCGTGTTTGTCCAATAAATGACTAAATTAGCGGTCTTGTGCGGGAGAAATAACAAATTTTCGAGTTTCGAGATGACACGGAGAGTGTATACACGCGACGGCGGCTCGGGAGAAATTGACAAGTGCGTCGACGTATATAATTTACCGATGAAAATCCTAAAACTGGTTGACTCGCAAACGAGGTGGATCCCGTCAGGGTGATCCGCTGCAGGCGCCGATCCCGATACGACGCTCGTTTATTTAATCTTATTCCAGCACGGACGTAAAAACACGGAGCGAATTTCGCGCCCGACGAACCGCGACGCCGATCCATTTATCGCTCGGCTTCCTTGCGACACCGCGAGCGCTCGTTTTTTCTCTTTCTCCTCCCCCTTCATATATTTTCATTTTTTTATTTTTTATTTTTTATTTTTTTCGTGAAAAGAGAACGCGAGAAGAGACGACCGAGAGAGTTCGAAATAACGAAAGGAGGCGAGACCCGTGCTGGAAAAGCCCATACATTTATATCGTGGAGCGCGCACACGAGTTTATCCGCGTCGGCCAGAAATTTGCATTAAATCGTCAGACGTTGCATTATCGAGGGTTATTGGCAGAGTCGCCATCTTGCTCTCTATATAGCGATCGGCCACTATATACTTTTCCATCAGCAAACGTGCATGCAGACACAAAACCCGGCCGGATCCGCATTATTTCCTCGATAAAGTGTGCTCGCGAGAGATACAATAAATTTCATACCTGCGGCCCAGAGACTTTTATCCGCGCTCTCGCGTCGAGACGCGCGCGCGTACACATTCGTGACGCAAACGGAGGCGGACGATGAGATTAATATGTTGTTAATCTTCGCGGTCGGAAAATATGATATCGGGTAATTGAGCGAGTGCACATGCCGGAAGCTCGGGCGCGAGCGTCGAAATAACTGGAGCGTCCAACAATCGAGCGCTCGCTCTCGCAGGATTCCTGCAGACACTCGAAATTATCTCCAGCTCCGAATCTATAAAGTTCTCGCGAAGGAAGAAATTGGCAAAAAGTCTACTCTTGGCGGGATGCACATTGATTTCTATTTCGTCGATGACGCAAACCCTGCGGAGCGCGGCTCGTCTCGTTACGCGCGCGATTCCGAGTCAATAATTCTCGCGATTATATTTCCAACATATTGTTAGCTTTATCATCGTCGTTAGGCCGGCTATTCTCGCGAGCTAACGAACCCGCGCGCACACCTTTCATCGTGTGCGGGACAATCGGCTTTAATTATCGAACGTTATAATTATCGTCAATCCGCGCCTCCGACAATCCCGCTGCGTTTTCAGCGAAAGGACAGGCGACGATGACACGCGAAAAATTTGATTTTGCAAATTTATGGTCGGATAAAATAGCTCTCACGATCCCGTTGACGCGAAAACCCCTCGGGCTGAAACACGACGGACACTCTCTATTTTCCGCTCAATTATCCTCTGGTTACTTAGGCTATTCATATATAGTCAAACGGTTATCCAAAGAAAAATATTATATTCGGGATAAATCGAGTGAATAGCCGCGATGTTAAATAGTAATAATTGAACTTCCGGACATCAGTCTTCATACGAAGCTGCACTGGAAGAAAAGTGCTTTAAATCTTACTACAAAGTGACCACTATACTATATATTGATAATTTTATTCAATTAAATGTATTTTTAGATCTTGTCTATTATTAGAATTGATTCCCACTAATAGTGTTATATTCCGACATATATTATACAGTTAATTCAGGCCTAGAACATGTATTTGCTCGACAATGAAAAAATTTTCTATGAAAAACGAAATGATGAATTTTGATGAAATTTTGAAAATAAATAACTTATTCGTGCATATAAACTGGAATAATTTGAAAAATTGGAGGTGAATTTTTACATATTTATCGTTTCAAAATGTATGGAAAATTATCTGAATCATTTTCAAATTGCAAATTTTGACAAAATTTAAATTAAACGAAGACGATACTTTAAATTTCGTTTAAACAGTTAAATTTATGAATACGACTGTCGTGAGACTCTTATATACCTGAACGAACAAAAAGTATTCAATCAGAAATGTTCTCAGGTAACAAATTCTAGGTGAAAAAAAATCGAATAATCCAACGATCGCTGAAGTAATTATTTCTCGATCGACTTGAAAATCGTTCGAAGTAGAAAGAGCACACATATATGTTGAGTCATCGGAATCCTGGATTCGAAAACGTTGGAAAAACTTCTCTCTCCCTACCTTGTTCTGGTGGCTTCGGGCTAATAATTCGAGTCATTCAACCCATTGGCTCGTTCGCCAACGATTGTCTATAAATACGAGATACAAATGGTCAAGCGGGAGAGGGAATCGAGATTAGTTTGTCGTTGAGCGTTGGGAGTCTCTGTCCCGCTCGGGCTCTCCCTCCCTCCCTCCGCGCCGTGCGTAAAGACGCCCGCGAGAGATGATACGGTGATGCAATTATCTCGGCTTTTATTGCGTGTACGATGTTGCAATAAAAGCCTCTCGACTCCCTTCGTCTCGAGCGTTCTCGATGGAAATTGCTCAGGCGCTTCAACAATTGTCAAACGAGTAAAAATCCTGTTTCTCTCCACCACCGCCCTTTTTTTAATCTTTATTTACATCTTACTGGACAGGATGAAGGCAAAATAAAAAAAAATAACGTTCAAACATCAAACGAGTCTTCGGAGGAGCAATAAAAAATATTTTTCCATGTGGTGCAGGCTGCACAGGTCTAACGACGAGAGGCCTCCCAAATCGTCTCGAGAGTTAATGGAAGCCTCTCTGGCAGCTTGGCATTCGCGCGCACCCTCGATTGCGACACGTTTTCACGAAGGAAACGAAAAGCGCGCTCAAAATAGGCTAATCGCTCCTCGTCGAGGCTGTTTACGCCTTCTGTTTTGTCCAAGATGACGTTCGGTCCATCGCTCAAAACGACAATGCGTCACGCGATAGGGCATGCACACACGCTGAAAATTAACGAGCCTGAATTTCCTTCCAATATATCGAATTTTTCTGAAAAAGGCTTTCCTCCTCCCGGGCTCCAGACTGATTTACAGTCTTCATAAATATTCATTTAATACGGGAGGTCTATAATTTCATCGCGAGGAACGAGTCGCCGGGAGAAAAAAAAGGAATTAACCGATAAAATGCGTGAATTAATGGCTCCGTTATTTTTCGCGCTGTACTCCCGATGTTTATAGAGGTTCGGGGGCGAGAAAAGAATTTCTTCCGAATATCACGTCATCGATTCTTCCTTCTTCTTCTATTTTCAGTTTTAAAATAAAATTAAGATCTTCCGCGCTCGAGAGATTTATGGTGCAAATTTGTCGCGTATCAAAGACCGTCCGCTGTGAAAGTAATACAGCGGGTCTCAACATTTTTTAAAGTGATCGTATACTGTTATGTTATTAAATAAAATTTTTATGTCGCAAAGTTAATAAAACTATAAACATAAGAAAAAATATTATGCAGGTCACTGACCGTTTGAATGAGGAATTTTATTTCCTAATATGCAATAATTTTATTACGAGGCCATTTATTTGACATATTTTTAATTACGAATTAAATAAATAATTGAGTCGTAAGAAACGTCGGTTATAGGTAATTTGAATAAAAAGTACGTGTTAACCTCACATAATTTGCATCGTCATAGCCATCAACGATGAAAAAAAGACCAAATTTCAATAAAATAAGATAAATGTCCCAAAAGTTCAATAATACATACTTTCTATATTACTTTTAATCTCTAAATTTTTTTTTCCAGTATGAATTTATGGATCATATTTTTCATATAAAGAAGTACATTCTTCGTATATAGCGTTTAACTAAAGTTGAAACAAGATCGTTCAAGACTAGGAACAGGATCAATTTATATATTAGAAATATTTTTTGAAATTAGAACATTAGATAGATTTTGGATCGCTAAAATATTGAACAGTAAGTTAGCTATACGAAATTGAAGCACATTTTTTACTTTGAATTTCTTGAAAATAAAAGGAAAGTAAAAAATTCTTTAAATGTCCAACATATGTTGAAACATTTACCTTTTATTTATCTTCTAATGGCCTTTTATCATTTACGAAACATTTTCCACGCACTTTTTCAATAAAATTATTGAAAATATTTAAGAATAAATTATTTAGAATATCAAGTAAACAAAGATCACAACTTTGTACTAAAAAAATTATTAATTGACTACTGGATAGTAGAATTCGATCTCTTTAAGATAATGTGAAACACCCAATAATTTAAAGTGAATTTTCGGACATTAAATCCCATACTCGTATTTTTCAAGAAAATGAACTGAAATTTGAATATGTTGTGCAGTGTACGCTATACTATAATTGTTGGAATCCAAAAAAATACCAAAAACCAAAGTAAAAAGAAAACAATTTTTGTTTTTTAAAATTGCGTGGGATTTGTCCGAAAGTTCACTCAAAATTGGATGTCTTACATCATCTTAAAGCATTTTTTTAAAAAATAAGCGCAAACATGTGCGAATGAAATGTCCGAATGAAAATGATGGTGGTTCCATGCTTCTGGGAGAATGCAGATCGAGATTGAGAGTGGACGAGTGGTGGAGGCTCGGGTACGCGGGCGATTATAAAGTCGATTCTCGGCAAAGGTCGGACGCTAGTCGTTCCACGACGCGGCACCGCGATCGAGCCCGTAACGAGAGCCCCTCGCGCGTCCTCGTGAGATTCCCATTCATCCGCGCAACGTCGTTTCCGAGAATGAATCGCCGGGAAAAAATTTCGTGACGTCCGAGGCACAAATTGCATCGCGGCTGTGTGTATCGCCGAGGAGAGAGCCAGATGGCTTGGTACGGAGCCAAACTTAATAAGATCGAAGGTTATCCGATGTTTGAAAGCCGACGCTCGAAGGATCGCTCGTAGAGACGAATTTTCCTCGCGTCCGACATTCCACCCGCGCTCCGAGTTTATTATACTCCCCGCGCGAGCCACACACAAGCATAATAATCGCGCCCGACCCCGTGTACAGAAGCAGATGTTCCATTTTTAGTTTGGATATCGATTTCGGATGTATTACAGAGTTTCCTTTTAGTCACGCGGAAATCATTAATACGGAATCGCCCCGATGATAAACATATCAAATTTTTCGAACCCGCGCATTTTTTCATCGCCCTCGTCCATTCATCGAGCGCCGATTTCGTTCGACCACCGAATTTTCCTTGAATCCAGATCGGAATCACGCGAGCACTCGAAATACTCGAGATAAGGCGCGACAATCGAGAACCGAGAATTTATCGGGGGAAGAAAAGCTCGGAAAACGCGACGATCCGCTCGCTGATCGTTCGTTCTTTCGCGCCCCCTTCCTGAGACCGTTTCGGACCGCCGAGGAGCGAATACCAAGGATCCGATCACTCGAGTAAATTCGCTCTTAAAGAACGGACGCGTTGCACGATCTCTATTTGTTTCTCGCTTATTATTTCTTATTTTCATCCTTATCTCGCGTTTTATCAGCCTTACACGTGCAAGTGCAGAATGATTAGAGAAAAAGTCACTTTCGTGGCCGATTCGTAGGCTCGATATCGGTACAGATAATAAAATGCTCCGGTCGGCGCTCTTTTTTTTCTTCGTTATTGACGAAACGAAGTTTCGCGAAAGTGAAATAATCGCGGGTGAACGCTCCGCGTTTGTCTCGTTTGTTGAAAACGACTCGCGAGAGAGACACCCGGGGAGCGATATCCTGGACGCATGATCGATATTTTTTTCAGGAAGATATGCGACTCGGGAAATATATTTTAACGAGGACAATGCGGTGAGAAAGCTTCGCAGGAGTGCTCTTTTATAAATGTTTCAAAATTCCCGACGATAATATCGTTTTTCCAAAATGGAACGATCGCTGTTTCTCGCCGTTGCACTTTTTCTTCTCACGGTAAGTTTTGCTGAAATTATTTTTTCTCATAAACGCTCGACAGAGGCGATATAAGAACGAATTTCCGTTCTCTTCGGAAAAAATTGAACACACTCTGCTACCGCGAATTAGCCGCGTGCGCACTTGGAAAACTTTACGAGCGTGAGAGTCGTCATTTTTCGCATTCCGCGGGCCGACGATCGAACGGCCGCGATTCGCGTATACCGGAGAGAAGTTAACTCGGAATAACGCAGTAGAATTTTTTGCTCCGTTATTCGGAGCGTTTCGAACCTCACGGAGGGCGTCGAACAAATATCCACCGTCGATTCGAGATCGAAAAAAAATCTTCGGGCTCGGGGTAAAAATAAAATTTGATAAATTCGAGTTTGAAAGGTTGATCGCCACCGGAGATGCGAGGAGCCCTGTTCATTGATCTTATTATACACTTTTTTTTCCATCTTTTTACTGTTTTACATCGGAGTCCCGTTAGAATTCGTGACTAGCGGATAATCGTGTGTGTTTTTCGCTGAACCGGCCTGTCCCCTCTTGGCAAGCGAAAGATCGTATCTCTCGACTCCCGTATTTTCCACGAATATCCGCCGTATAATAATTTTCCCAATCTCCTGATTTACAGCGATCTCGAAACGACAAGCGCTCGCCTGTTTGTTTTCATTTCGGTCCGTTCCGCAACTTTCTGCCCCGCAGTGAGACCTCTCGCGCTTTTTTCTTCTGCTTCCCTCCTTTTTTTTCTCTCCTTTTCTCATTTCTCTCGAGAAATTCTTTATTTCGCGTTTCGCGAGCGGAATAGATCGCGTCTCGCCCCCAGGCCTTTGATTATTTTCCCGGGAATGCGATTATCGCGGGCTCCCCGCTTCTAATCCGAATATTTTACAAACCCGTTCGTCGATAAACACACTTTGCCATTATTTACAGTGACTCCACTTTCACCGCTTTTATTGTTAATTTATGGCATATACGTTCTTTTTTTTCACTTGTTTCATTTATTCCAAGATCCTTGGTGAATTTTTTTGGATTTTAGAGCACTACCAGGGCTCATCTCGTCGATGGAATTTTCACGGAGCCTACTCTCGAGCCTGGTTATCATTTGATTGCGAGCATACCAGTCGGTTCTTCCAATTTAAATGTCTCTCAGTTAAGGCACACCAACAATTATTTAGGTAAATTAATATCATTTTAACTATTATATATAAACCATTTTATTTTTATTCATTTCAATATTTCCATTCTTCATTTTATTCCACTATTTAGTATTCAATATTTAATATTTGATCAACTAATGAAATAAATATATTAAATAAATAAATGTTTAAAAAAATATATAGTTCGTATATAATTTGACTCTGATACGATTTTTTTTTCAATTTAGCTGTACGACTGCAAGACGATAGATATTTGTTCAATGGAAATAACTCGATCAGTTGGTCGGGAAGTTACAAGGCCGCCGGAACGATATTCGTCTACCATCGTCAGACGTCCCAGCAGATGGAAAGTTTGACGGCGGCGGGGCCTCTGCACGAACCAGTCGACCTTATGGCTAGTAGTTATACCCACTTTAATACCGCCATTGATATAACTGAATGACTTTAGCCGTGGCAGCGACCCATAAAAATCTATAAAATTTATAAAAATTTATAAAAATCTATAAAAATCTATAAAATTTATAAAAATTTATAAAAATCTATAAAAATGTATAAAATTTTTTCGACGATTTTTATAGATCGCTGCCATGGCTAGTAGTTATACACAATTTAACACCACCATTGATAACTGAATGACTTTAGCCGTGGCAGCGACCTATAAAAATCATCAAAAATAAAGTTTTTTCGAGGGTCATCGTATGTTATTTTTTCTGCACTCTCAACAGCTCTTGTATCAAGAACCAAATCCAGGAATCGTTTATCGTTACGTGTCACCCGGAGGAACGAGAGATCGTGGCTCGCCTCGGGGAAAAATCGATGCAAGAACGATGGGGGAGGAATCTCCTCCAGGCTCGCCAAAACGATACAGAAAAAGAAAATTCGCTTGGAAATTCAAGGGCTTTTCCAGCTGTAGCAAAACTTGTGGCGGAGGTGAGCAGTATTTTTCAAAAATATTCGTTTATTTAGTAATTGATAAAAATAAACTTTAGTTAAAACTATATGAAAATAGCTAAAACTATATATAAAAAATATAATTTTTTATTTTTATAAACAGATAATATAATATAATAATAGAATACATGAATAATAATCAAGATTTACTGAAAAAGAATTCCAATAGTTGTGACTTTTATTTTATTAAATTTTTCGAAAGTTTAACAATTGAATATTATTTCAATTGAAAGGTGTTCAAACGAGAATTTATGGCTGTGTTCGGGAACACAGTCAAGCTCACGTCCCTGCGAAGCGATGTCACGCTCTTGAGAAACCGAGTGAGCTTCAGTCTCGATGCAATCTCGGTCCTTGTCCACCAAGGTATTTGTTTCTTTTTCTTAATTAAAAAAATCCATAAAATCTCAAAAAAATAAAAAAAATAAGAGAAAAATATATACGAAAAAAAAATAAAATAAAAACAAGATTTTTCATACATTTTAAAAAATTGTTTCAACGAAATGAAAACTCTTTAGATGGCGAGCTGGTGGATGGTCGCCTTGTTCCGTGAGCTGTGGAACTGGCTCGCGAGTCAAAAACTACGAGTGCGTCCAGGAAGTGAATCACTTACTGACTGTAAGGGTTTCGGACGGAGCTTGCATGGATTCGAAATTTTCGCCCGAGGAGGAAGCCTGCTCGATGCCACAGTGCGAGACTCCCTTGAAATTGCTTGACGAGTCGCCGGAAGATCATCAGAATTCGCAGAGTTGGAACGTCAGCGAATGGTCATCGGTAATTTTATAAACTTTCTCAAGAATTCATCATCAAAATTTCAACGATTAACGTATAAAAAGATTGGATAAAATAATTGACAAGATAAACTAAAAAATGAATTTCAAAATAATGCAATGACCGGATTTTCATAAATAAAGAATCTCAAGTTTTAGAATATAGTCCGATAAATGTATCAAATAATTTGCGATTAATTTTCAAATTTAACTAGAAAATTTCTTCACATACTCTTCATTAACAACGTGACAGAATTAGGCTAGTATAAGACTCAAGTTATATACTGGCTTCAATTAATTCTTTATAATTTTGTATAAATTGATGAATAATAAATCAGATAAAGTGATGAAATATGTAGTGTTAAAATAAAAATAAATTTGTGACAGTGCTCGACCTCCTGTGGAGTTGGGAAAAAACGACGTGCGGTTTTCTGCTCGGGGCAGGATTGTTCATCATCGGAAATGCCATCGAGCGAGGAATCCTGCGACGCGGGTCCGTGTCCCTCGTCGGACGAAGCCGTTTCGAGTTTGGACGCTAAAAAGCCACATTGGCTCCACACCGAATGGTCACGGGCGGTAAGCGAAAAAATCATGCCACGCGCCAGCGTATTTTTAACGAGAACTCGATGAGAATCTCGATTGACTTGGAAGTGTTCAGCGGAATGCGGGACCGGTTTTCAAACGCGCAAAGTTATTTGTGTCAGCGGAGGGATCGACGATTCGCCGATCAAGAGTGACGACCTGCTAGGGGACAAAGAGTGCGAGATTTTCGTACCCCGCCCCGACTCGAGCAGGACCTGCTCCAGTGACAAAAGCTGCAGCGGACACTGGTTCACTGGCCCTTGGACACGGGTACGTCATCCACATTTATTTTTCCCACATCACGCAATATTCACCGTTTAAACTAATTTTTATCATTTTTTTTTATTGAAGCGACTAAATTAACTTTTTTTTTTATTAAACTTGAAACTAAGGTTGCGAATTAAACAAATTTTTATAATTTTTTTTATTGGAGCAACTGAATTAATTATTTCTTTATTAAACTAAAAACTAAAGTTGCAATTTAAACAAATTTACAACACTTGTGAACATTCGATTCTAATTGTTTAAGATTTAAAAAATGTTTAATTCGTCAATCTAAAGTTTTGCAAGATTATGTAATTATGTGATTTGCAATTTGGCCTATATTATTTTCGTTAATAATTCAGTGTCACGGTTTGGCCAAAAATGACACCGCGTGTAATAATTATTCAGGGTGTTACGTAAAAATTCAAAAACGGTTTCCCATGATAAAAATTAGTAAGTCGGTGACCAGGTCGGATCGTGTCGAGTAAAAAAAAACGTGGCAAATGGAGTGATTTAATAAAGTGGTAAAAACACTGCGTGTTCCTCAATTTTGAATCGAATTTTAATTTTGCATCGCTGTTCCTGACATTTTGTAATTCACGTACTTTTTCATGCTTCTCGTATTGTGCCATTAAACGCAAGATAAATCTTTCTTGCGCAAACTCGATTTCCTAATTTGACTGCATCTCTGAAACTACCTTATTATCGATAAAAATAAATGACATTCATTTGAATAAATTAACATAAATATCGTATAAACGTAGATACATCGTGTTTAATTTTATGCTACATTATATAACACACTATAATAATGTATTAAATATTGTAAATTAATATAAATACGATTTATCAGTGCTCGTCAATCTGCGACCTTGGTGAGCAAACCAGAGAAGCGATATGTGTGACGAGACTGCAAGGTTCGTTGATATTAGTTCTCGACATGAATTGTCCACCGACGAAGCCAGAGACGAGAAGAGTCTGCAGAGGGCCGCCTTGTCCGGCGACTTGGTACACGTCCGAATGGACCGAGGTATATACTGACATTTCTTTTTTTAAGAAGGTATTATCGTTTCTCACGTCAAAATTATTTTTCAACTTTTTTCACTAAAATTTGGCACACATTGAGATTAATGTGATACCTAACTTTTGTCGAATTTCAATAATTTCCACCGTCTGCGAATCGAGATATTTATCTTTGAAAATCGCATTTTTTTGTGATATCTCATAAGACCCCGTGTTAAATTTAAATTAAATTTTAATTGTATTTTAATATGCCATCAAGGAACATTAATATTAATTTTCGTCAGATTAACTTGAAAATAATTTCACTTGATGATTTTTGCCTCAACTTTACACGTAAAACGACCTCCTTAATATTCGTGTCCAAAATTACATACGACAAAGTTTGATCTTTTTTCTCAGTGTACACGTTCTTGTGGGACCGGTACTCAGAACCGTCAAGTAAAATGTGTCAATCAGCACGAGAGGCCAGAATTAAGATGCAACGAAACCGAGCGTCCAGCGTCGAGGAAAATTTGCAACGATTACCCTTGTCGAGAGGCGGTGGAATTGCGAGACGGTGAAATGGCCAGATCGAGATACTTTCAGAACGATCCGGAAGCTAGCAATGGTAAAAAAATGTTTACCTCACAGAAAATTCGTGAAAAAAAGGGCTTATTAAAATAAAAGATAATTTAGGGATAATGGAAAACGACCGTTGCAACGACAGCACGTCGAACTGCGGATTGGTAACCCAAGCCAGACTCTGCACTTATCCGTTTTATCAAAAGGTCTGTTGTCTGTCTTGCTCGAAGGCGAGACGAGAGGAATGGGAGTGAATCCTCATTCACGGTGAATATATCAATTTTATTTCGATTCTCTTAAAGATATTTGCGAATTTCTCTGCGAGTCGGTGTCCCTAGAAATTCTCATAGCCATCTAGTATTTTTAGAAAAATTAAGATCTATTTTTTCGTACAGGATCGTTAGTTCGGTAGGAAATTTGATGGCTGTTGGCTAAGCGTGTAAATATAATGTCAAAAAAAATAGTTTAGTCTGAATAATATGCATGTTTCATTCAACCAACGTATACATAAACAAATTCGTCTACAAAAACAACAATCTATCTTTGATATTGTGTTAATTAGCTAAAAGATTTCCTTGCACATAGAACAAGACTAAAAAGTAATTCGATAGGATTTTTCTCATCAGCCTCGTCCCAATAATATATTTACATCTAACAATTAAGAGAGGTAAAATAAATTACGATTAACGCTATGTACAAACTTAAAGCTGAGGGCAAGAGGCCTGAGCACGTGTCGAAGTGACTTGTCAATGAGCAAAAATTTATCCTATGGGCGCGAATAAGTCACGAAATTTGAACCACACCAGATGATTCCAGGAATGTAAGTTTGTTCTCGAGTGCGATAAAAAAAAAGTACCAACTGTCGAGTCTTTCAAGATTCCGTGTTATCCGTCGCCGTGCCATTGTCATGATTTTTGTAAGCCGAGAAGAAGGCCAGAGCTTTCATCAGCTGGTAACTCTTGCTTATCGGTATGTTACTGTCGTACAAACTTTTCGACGTCTTGCAATCGACGTAGAACCACCAGTTGCACTTGAGAATCGTTTGATCGAAGAGAGTCGATTCCGGACACAGGAAGCTCTTCATTATCAGTCCTTCGTCGGTCAGAGCGCACACATGAAACACCTTTTTGAAAGGAAAGTAAAAAAAAAAATGTAAATTTGTACTGACAAAATTTGAAGGATAACTAAAAGAGATGAAAAATTTCAATACCATGCAACCCAAGTCTTCGTCTGCGTACAATCCAGGAAAATGCTTCTGATCTCCGCAGTAGAAACTGGTGTCCGGCAAATCGACACGACTTGCGAAATTGTCATCGAAATTTTTGTCATATCCATTAGGATAGTATTCTCGAGGCGCGTTCATGACTTTGGTTATCCCAGCGGTATTGTACCTTAAAAATTCATGGCATTTAAAACAATGATAATGTGAAATAAATTAATGGAACGAAATTAATGATAATGTTTGTAAAACGGTCGAGAAAAGTTGGAAATGCGATTGAAGAGTACTCACGTCTTGAGTGGAACCGGCGTTGTCGTCGTCGTCGTCGTCGTTGTTGCTCGCTCTCTCTGTTTCTCCATGAGCTGCTGCTGTCGCAGAAGAATCGCGGCCTCGAGGGCCTCGAGAGTAATGTTGCTCGCCTCGGCGAGTGCTTTGAGCGAAGTTTCCATTCCCTGGATCGGCGCCAGCGACGGTAAATGCGCCACGGATTGTCCTCGATTGTTCTGCTCTTGTTGAACCGAGCTCAAAGCTTCCGGATGAAGCGACTGCAGTGTCATCTCGTTCACAGACGCAGCTGCCTCCTCGTTCGGAATCGAGAGCTGAATAAACGTACGAAAAATTGCTTAACTCTTAAAGATTTTTCTATAATTTTCGTCACGTATAAACAATTTGTCTCAAATTTTTGTAACGTGATTGTAATTTGAAGAATTTCAAGAAAATTACCGGTGAGTATTCGTTGACCTCGTTCACCGAATTTTCCAGCAGTGTCGGGCTGTGGCTTATTCTGTCCGTCAACTGAGAAGAGGATTCCGGCATCGCGACGAAGGCTGGTAAAATTTTGTTCGATGCAGCGGGCTTCCGTTGGCTCGATGCATTAGAATTTGTTGCAACTGCGTTCTTCGTACCATGAGTGTACACCGGAGATTCCGCGACGAGAGTCACTGATTGGCCAGCGTTCTGGAGTACAAATTTATTATTTTTATATGCCCAGATCGAACCAGACAATTTTCTCGTTAAAATTTTAACAAATTTCATAATCATTCGATCTATATAAAAATTTATACAGTCGATTAAATTGAAATTAATATTTAAAAAATAGTTTTTACAGAAATTTGTGACGAACCTGGAATCGCTTCGTTTGCAAAGCGATCGTTTGTTGCTGCGTTATTTTTTTAAGTTGTTGCTGTCTCGCGGCTTCCTGTTGTTGAAGACGTTGCTGTTTCAGAACTTGAAGTGCCAGAGCTTCCTGCTGAATCTTTTGTTGCTGTTTCAAACGAGCTTGTTCCCTGGCTTGCTGAGCGACCAACATCGCAGCTTTTTGGGCCTGATCGAGCTGACTCTTCTGGGCGAGTGCTTGGCTCTGAATGATCTGGTTTTGCCTCCGAATCTCCTGTTGCTGCAAAGACTCGAACGACGGAGCTGGCATTGTCTTCAGGGCCGACGAGTTGTGCTGCACGACGAGCCTCTGACGTTCCGGCTGCTGGCCCATCGGACGGGCCCCGCCGGGTGGCAACGGCTTGAAAGGTGGCAACGGTTGTCGCATTTCCTTACCCACCGATCCCTCGTCACGCTTTATCGTCACCTTCATTATTAAAAGTAATCGCATGATTTTTTTTTCTACTCGATTCGTATTCATTTTCAAACTCTCCTAAATATTTTATTGACGAAGTAATATATATTTACTTTTTATAGTACATCTTAAATTTGTGCAATTAAAAAAAAAATTATTTGTTTCTAAGAGCTTGTTCGATCAAAAATTTTTCGTGGATGATGAGAATTCTAATAATTTTGGGACCAATTCAAAATTTATATGAAAAAAAAGTTGAAAAATTTAGTTTTTAACTAATTAAGAATTAATTTTTTGGCACTTCGATCGTGAAGTTCTCGCGTGAGAATTATCCAACTATTTTTTAGACACTACAAAAAGTTTCTAATTGATTTCTACTTTGGGAACTCTTAGACTAACGAAAAGATTGTACAATTAGCGATTCGTTTTCTTTTTTCGACCAAAACAACTTTATTATGGGTGGTTCTTAAAAATGTTTGCTAGATAAAGCAAATGCTGCAAGAATCAAATCAATATCTCAGTTATTTCAAAAGTTATAGCTCTTGGAATATTTTTGAAAAATCAAGAAGGTTCAGTTTCAAAAATGTGCAAAAGTTGAAAAAAAAACATTCTATTTTTTTAATTTTAAGACTTTTTAAATTTTGAGTGCACATCCGAAAATTCATAGCAAAAAATCCCAAAAACCGATCCGAAAGTTTTTGTCTTTTTAATCACGAATGTCTCGCGTGAGAGTTTTTTCTACGAAATATTTCAGGTAAATTTACATAAGCGATATTACGATGCAATTTAAATAACAATAATTATTCAAAATATTTAAAAAGAATGCTAATTTTCATATTGAACGTATGCCAGTTCTTGGAAGTCCGTAAGCCTTTTAATTCGCACGAAACCAATCAATTCTGACAATGCGAATTCTGCCCGAAGCGCGCTTGCAGGTTGAAACCGCCGGGAGAATGTGAAAATCACTGAGAAAACGTTCGAAATAAAGTCTGCAGAAGAAAGGCAGAGATTGAGCCAGTAATGTTGAATCTAATGAGCCTAATTTGTTGCTAGCTTCCGACGTGAAACATCCTCGCGATTTTCTCGTCAGTCTCCCGGTTTTCTGAGAGTATACTCGCGTATATACTTTCGTCCTGACCGCGGGCTATTGCGCGGCAGTCACGAACGGTCGGACGTTGCTTTTTACCCGCTCCGGCGAGTCGATTACGCGAGAGGATGCTACCGAATCGTCTCCGAGGAGACAACTGGCGATTACCCCGTCACTAATCGACGTTCGCGTCTCCGGCCAGGCGGAGTGAAAAACAACAAAAAAAAGAGAGAAAAATAAACAACAAATAAAGCGTGCCCTCGAAACCGCATGCGTTTTTCAAGCGCGCGAACTCGAGCGATCACACGCGTCGCGCGTTCGCTATATAAAATGAAAGTAGTCGGATAGCCTTGCGGTGAACGCGCGCAACCAAAGTTCGTTTCTCGGAGAAAATGCAACGACGAGTTGACGCGCGCTCTACTGATTGCCCGAGATAACGATAAAACGAAAAAGAAAGTAGAAAATTGTGTTTAGTTTTTTTTTTTAATTTTCTATACGATCGACGAGACTTACTCCATTCTGCGGGCCGACCGGGATGAGATTTCCCCGCGTCTGGACGCTGCGCCTCTTGCTGCTCTCCAAATTCGAGAGGGACTCTCGGAAGCCGAGCTCGTCGCCGACGGTGAATCCTGCAATAGGAAAAATTTCGATTCGCAACGAATTACATTTCGAATCGTCGATGGCGCGACGATGGGACATTTCCGACGCGAGCGAGACGCGCGTTGAGCCATCGCTCGAGCGGAACGGGCCAAGGTGGTTCACATATATGCCCGTTGTCTTCCTCGCTCTTCATTTTTTTAGCCGTTCATTCACGTTTTTTCATTTCGGCTTTGGAAGAGCCTCGCCGTTGCGAAAGTAGGGCAGAGAGCATAGCGAATCGTCTTTCGTAACGATTCGCGTGCGTTAAACGAGAAAATCTTCGACGCGTTTCATCGCGAGAATGAGCTTCACACACGTTGCAACAGAGAGTCATCGCGACCTCTCTCGCATCTCGCTAATCTTTGCCCTCTCTTCGCGGCTTTCCTGCATCTCTTCACCATTCGTCGTAAAACTTTCTCAAGTGCCATCGAGGTGGCGACGAGCGTTCGGTCCATACGCGCGTCCCTTCGGGAAATCACGACGAGGAATTTCACATCCGAAAGAGACGAATTGGATACCGATAAAACGAGAAAAGATGTCCTCTCGACTATACACCGAGATATCTGTGCTCATGAATAAATTAGAAAAGCACGCGTCAGCCCATACCAAAAAGTGAGTGCAAGGAGAGGAGGAAAGACGAGAAAGAAGCCTAAGAAGAAATATGGTGCTTGTTTAAACGGTTCGTCAATGAATTAGGTACACATATCGGACCAAAAGTCTTATTATGCTTACAATTCTTGCGAGAGAATAAGGAAATATCGAAAAATTTTAGTTTGCTCTTTCGTAATATTTTTACATATTTATATTCAGTGAATGTCCTTGTAATTTTGACAATTATTGACATATTATTGGGAGTCGTCGATAGTTTATTGCTTCTCGAGGTCACGCTTTTCGCTGGCGCAAAAGACAATTTTCGGCGCCCACAAAGGTCGGAACTACGCGCTTCGGTCGCTTGTTTTTCGTTACGTTTCGTCGTTGGACACTCACCGAGGCCAACATAGCCCTTGACGCCACCGAGATTTCGAACACGGAAGAGTCCGGATTTTTTGAAGGCACAGTTTAGCGTGAAACCAAAGTCCGATTCCAGGACACATGTGCCTATCGTCTCCCGCCAAGTCAAGCCTAGAACCAAACCGGAAATGCTATTTTTTTTTCCTCATCGCTGAAACGACGCCACCCTGACACCTTTTTCGTTCTCTCTTTCATCTCTACCGAATCATCTCCACTCTGTGCTACTCGTTTATCTCTCTCATTTATGACAATTACACCTTCATCTCTTTTTTTTCCTACGCGAAGAGAATTTTACACGAAATATTATTGCTATTTATTTTATTTTTCGTGACGTGGTAACAGGTTTTTATTTCTAATTTTTTTTTTCAAATAATATAACGATTATCTGATCATTTTTTTCTATCAATTATAGTTTTGCAGCTCAAATAAGAGACGACGTTACGTGACGCTCAAAATTTTCCTTGAGACGATGAGCGTAATGTTTTGGGGCAGATTTTCATGGACTTTTGCACAAAAATTCATTCGCGTCAGGCTTTTGAGGTGAGAAAGTTTTCCATTGTACAAGTAGACGTATCAATGGTTAAAAAACGCTTTTTTATACCTTCCTATTACAGCATTGTTAAAATTACAATTTTCATTAGCGAATATCTTGACGTCTACTTAGTAAGACTCGAAAATTGTTGCATACATTTTTTTACAATCTCCAGAATAAATTATGAGAATCTGCATGTCTAAAAAGAGTTCCGTAGAAAAATTTCGATTCTCCGTACACGAGCAGGAGTCTTTGCGTACGAATGCTATAGAAATTTAACTTGCACGTTGTAGTAAATATCCAAAAGTACCAATATTTTCGTACTTCTGAATTATTTTTCTCTATTTTTGGAATAATTCACGTATCTCGTAGTTATTTTTTCTGGGCGTTTGAAGAAATCGATGTGTGTCATGTGTCCATGGAGAAATTAATATTAGTCATCGTAAAAAGAGTTAAATTATTTGCCTTTCGAAATATTGCTATATGTTCCACGCACGAAGAGAACTTTATACGAAAATTACCATATGTTGCAGTTAAACACTTTTTAAGATTTATTTGATACAAAACATAACAATTCTGATGACTTTTTTAATTGATCTAGTCAATTTGTAATCGAAATATTACGTTTTAAATGAAAAATTATAAAAATTAATAAACAGTAGGACAAAATTTATCGTATTCATAAAATTCTCTTCGTGTGTGAAGTAAAATTGTAATCGCGTTGCTAAAAAGATCCTAGAGTAATTATTCGTACAAAATTATCTCCGTGTGTTTAATACGTCTATTTCGCTGTCACAATCGTTCGTGAGCCCTGCTGTCGATCGAAAATAATAATGCAGTTACGGGAAAGTCGATTGATGAAAAAGTGTATCGGCGATGATCCGAGCGCGTCGGAAGCATGGAAATTGTCGATTTGTGGCCTTCCCGTCCGGTCGAACGGCACGAGTTTATAAAAGCGAGCGAGGGGACGCCCCGCGCGTTCCTCGTTCGCGTTTTTTCCCGTTAATCATACATTATGCCGTCCCTGTTCGCCTCGGCTCGGCTCGGAGCAACAAACGGTAAGAAAGAGAAATTTAGGTGGCGAAGCGCGCCATGGCCGCGCTCATCGCTCTATTTTCTTTCGGCATAAGTCCGAAACAATCTCTGCGAGCAATTTTCAGCATCCCTGCACATTTTCCGGACTCCATCTCGAGCGTTCGAGAGGAATCCCGCTTCCGGAGCTGAACCGGTTTATAACGATTTTGACGAACGAGCGTACGATGAGAGACACGGGCCATTTTCGAAGCGATGACGCTTTGCGTCGGCGAACCGCGTTCCAATGTGCTCCGTTGGGCCCGGCGTAGCCTAGTGACCCACTTCTGGTCGACCGGACCATCGGCGCGTTCAACGATCGCTCGCTTCGGGGGCCATTGCTCGGCTCATCGCCGAATAATAAAACCTGCTCCCACGTCCTTCCGCGTACGCTCTTTCGACGCTCCTCTATCGCGATCGAGAGTATCGCGAAAATTGCACAATTATATTCATAATTTAAAGAAGAAAAAAAAAGGGAAAATGCAGATTGGAAAATTCTTCGACGAAGCGTTTACACGTTAATGATATTAATCACGAAAAGACCTTTCGATTTCGTTTCGCGAATCCGGGATAAAGAGCGAGATCGGTTTCACCCTCCGTGCACGCGGCTGCCGGGATCGATATAATTATTCGAGTGAAATTTAAAATCTCATTCCAATGGTCGGATTGACATGTCATTTGCTAATTGTCGAGAGCTCTCTCGTCGGGACGTAAATTTCTATTTTCCCCCGTGCCGTAATACCTATTCTCGTTTTCATTTTCGTCTACGCCCATTCACGTTTTTTTTTATCCGCGAGTGCGTAAATACAGGAATTTCGATCGGACGCGCACCATTGCCGTCTACTTTCGATGCTCGACCCGTTTTTTACATTCGGGCAAATTTCACGTGCGTTTCGAGAGTGAAAAAAATTGATAAATAAAAGTACGCTCTCGAATCTTCGTGCGTCGCGCTGTCAAATCTTTCCGCCGATTCGTACGAATCGTCTCGTCGCTCTTTTCTTCACGCTCGAGAAACGTTTACCTCACCCGGTCGCGTGTTTCGCGCGTCCGGGACTCACCGCGCCGCCCAAGAAACTCGATCGCGTGTCTCGGCTGACCGGCACTCTCGCGCCACATTTTTTTCCTCTTCTCCGATTCCCGATCGTCCAATGTAATTAAATTTCCACGTTACGAAAAAAAAAACACGTGATATCGGCGCTAAATAAAAATATAAAATCCCGTCGAACGGAAACAAGTGAAAATTGGGGACAATTTGAATAAAACTCTTGCATCTTGTGACTGTCGAAATTTTTCGGTCGCTGATCGGGGTTTCAATTTCGTCGGAGAATTTCTCAAGTGTATCGTGCGTGCTTGGTGCGCCCGTTGACAGAAAATTTTTCAACACACGTGAGAATATACCTCAGCGACAGTTTTGCTACGAGAGTTAGTTTTATGAGAAATAATGTAGTGGTTTTAGTATAATAGTAACCCAGACGATTTTTTCGTCTCTCTTACGAGTTCGTTGCGACGAAATTCGAAGATTCACCATATTCTAGTCACTTGCCCAGTTTCTTTTTTGTCTAATTTTTTTTCGTGTTTTTTTTCTACAGTGTATGCAGTCGAGATTTTTTTTACAGTGTAAATAGTCGAGATTCATAGCACAGAATAGGAGATACGTTTGTACAGAGTATATTACAATTGATTACAAAATGATAGCGTTTTACAAGGCAAATCGGTACAGAGACTCGCTGAAGGAAGAAAAAGAGAAAGAGAGAGAAAGAGAGAGAGAGAGACAGCGCGGTAACTGGCAAGTGCACAAATCCGTTGAGCTTACGGTAAACGCAATGAGCAGCTTGTTCCAGTCGCATCTCAATGGGAACAGGTGACGCCGTTCGTTGAAAAAAATCAACATTCCATCTCCAATTATTTCCATAATACAATTCATTTATTAATCTCAATCGTTATAAAATCAGTTGCTACGGAATCTATCGTTAGAATACAACGGGTAAGAATTTTTTCAACGAATCGAATGACCGGTGCGAAAAAAAAAATGTAAAACAAAGGCGAATGTTATTTAAATTAAGTTGACGAATTTTAATAGAATTTACAACGATAATTTTCGGAGAAAAAAAAGTATGATTACATACCGACTAGTACAAGTAAAAAGCACGTTCTGAATATCTTCATTTCTTTCGTTTTTTTTTTCTCTTAAATCCAAGGCGATGAACGAAGTATGTACGTGCCAAAAGGTCGGAGCAGACTGTTTTTTTCGATGAAACTTCAATGATGCGCGAGGTGCACGAAGAGCCGGGACAGAAAAGTGTGTCGACTCGTCGCGAGATTCTCGATTACGTGCGACAGGCAGGTCCGACTCGCGGTCAACTAAATACCTTGCCTCTGTTCTCAGCGGTACTCCTCGGTGGGGAAAAACGAACAAAACGCACCGCCGGGAGTAGGAACTTTCAGAAACCAGGAGAAGGAGTTCACAACCCCCACCATTATCGCTGCTCTCCGCACGATTCGAAAGAAAAAAAGGAAAACGGACCCCGTTCTCCACTCGTGAAACGCCTTAATGCAGCTCATTCATCAATTTTTTTCTACTTCTCCCGGTATTTGTGAAAATCTGTTATTTTTTTTTAATCATTATTTTTTCCAGGTTAATACAAAATCGCTCCTTCCACATTTATTTTCTTCTTTTTCTGCGATTCCAAGCAACGCTCATGTTTTTCGTCATCCCGTTTTTCATTTGTTTGTCACGCTATTGAAAAATGCTGAAAAATCTTACATTACTCGAGCCCTGAGATCACCGCTGCTTTTTTTTTTCCTCTTTCCGGATTCGTTTCAAAATGTGCTCGCCTCCGCCTCGGCTTCCTTGATCGACGAAACGAAAGCCTCGATCTCAGAGATATTTTTTTCCATATTCATCGAGGTGAGATGAAACATTCGTGCCATTTCCGAATCCTCCTTTGATTTTTTTTCTTCCTCGGTTTCATCGACCTCTGCGCTCAATTCCGCCTTGGATCCGTTTAACGGGGAAACAGTCTTTGACAATTCCTCGAGACACTCGATATTCATTAAGCTCGAATTTTTCGTGTCTGTATTGCACTCTACGGGCTCGATCGATGCATCGGGCTTCTCGAGTAATTTTTGTCCATCTGAATTTCCGAGTCTGTCACTTACGGCTCCTGCGACTTCGATGTCTCGCGCCGCTTCCAACAACTTTTGTATCTCGGGCTCGTCACTGTTCATCGAAATGTTCGACAATTCCGGTATCTGCGACAATTCGGTTATTTTATTTTCCATCTTGAGGACATTCGGATTATTCTCCAACGATTTGCTCATTTCCTTGACTTGGGCTATTTTAGCCTCGAGTGTCGCTTGCTCGGCCAGAACCTTTTCAAAGTCTTTTATGACACTCTCGTGACGCTCGTAGATAGGAATTTCGGGATCAGGAATCGCGACGTTATTGCCAGACTGTTTCGCGCCGCTGTCTGTTTTTTCCAGATCGTTTTTTTCCTCGCCTGTTCCGTCGATCTCGAGCGCTTCACTCGATGACAAAGCGCTCGATTCCTGCTTCTTCTGACCGGATTTTTTGCGTGCTTCATTTTTCGATTTTTTATTAGATTTACTCTTATTCTCTTGATCGGTCAGAAGTTGTTCATCGCTCGCTGATACTCTAAATGCTTCGCGTACCTTTTCCGAGAGCGAGCCCTCCAATTTTGTCAAATTCTCTTTCAGCTTTTCACAATCCTCGGTTATCTTCTCAACCTGCTTCATGGAGTTGAGATTCTCGTCCGTGTCTATCTTACGCTCGACTCCGTCATTTTTTTCTCGCAACTGGGCTATGAGGGACGTCCTCTCACGCTGAAATGCTTTGCAAAGCTCCTGCAAAGCTGTGAATTGATTTTTCAGCTTTGCCATTTCGGCGTCTCGCTGTTCCTTCAGTTTCGTTATCTGAAGAACAGTGGCGTGTGTCTTTTCCCAACGCTGCTTCCAGAGAGCCGTTTCCTTTTCCACCTTCAACATCTTCTTGGTCATCTGCAACATTTCGTTCATTACTAGAATCAGAGATCGTCTTAAAAATTTTAATAATACAGACAATCGATCATGTCACTGACCTCCCGCGACTCGGGTCGGAAATTTTTCAACGATTCGGTCGCCCTTTTAACATCACGATTGAACGCCTGCATTTTTTCCTCGTAAATCGCAATCTGCTGCCTGAGAAAGCTTTCCGTGCTCACGTGTTCTTTGAGGCATACGTGATAATGAGCCAATTTCTTGAATGGAAAAAAAATTGGTTATTATTTTATTTCGATGCTTCTTCAAGAAGCGCGCATGCTAAATTACCATGAGTAGTTGTCTCTTGTCTTCCATAAGAGTCTCCTTCTCTGCTGTGAGTTCCAGTGTTGTTTTGAGATACTTTTTCTCCGCCAATTCGAGTTCCAGTCTGGACTGCTGTCTGGCCTTCTCCAGCTGAGTTTCGGTCAATTCAATACCCTCCCGAACAGATTTTATTTTTTCTCTCATCTCCAAATTCTCTTCTCTCATCTTGGCGCTTCTTTCGTCGTTTTGACTATTCAGTGTATTCATCTCGGCGAAGGCTCTCTCAAAAGTAAAGCACATGTGTTTTCTTTTCTCTTCTGCAACTCTCAGCTTCAGAGCTGTTTCCTCTTGCTGGGCTTTGTTCAACTTCTGCAGTTCTCTGCACAGTTGTTCCATTTTCATTTTAGCAAGCAACGCCTTTGACATCTCTTGCCGAACTTGCTCCTTTTCACGGTGAATCACATTTATATTTTTCTCTGACAATTTTACGGTTGCCTGCAGTTGTCTATTTTCATGCAGCAATTCTGCATACTTTTTGCACATCGCTGTTAATTTGTCCCTAGGCGTTTTAAGATTGTCCAAAGATTTGAGAATTTGCTGCACTATTTTTTCATCCTTTCTCCTTGTTTTAGCGTCAGAAGCAAGTTTTTTTGTCTCCAGATCGATCGTTGGGTTCTGAAAAGAGGGAAAAAAAACATTTCTTCAATCCTAACTTTTCATTTTTTTTTCACTGTACCGTTTTCACGACGGGACGGAGAGAAAAAAAATTTTGAATTGTCGAAATCTGAGGTTATGTAAGATTTTACCTTCTCTGCCGTCGTATTCGGAGTATTTTCCTCCTCCGTGCCGTTTTCCTGCCTCGGTGTTTCCTCCTCTTCTTTAATTTTCGCACTCTCGATTACAGCACTATCCATTTTCCGGCTTTCTGTGAAATTTTTCAAACACGCGCATGTAAAATCTCTAATTATAACGCGGAGTGTTTAATGATATTGATACTGGCAAACTTCCTTCTGTAGCTACGCGACACACGCACGATACCAAATAGTGCAACAAGAAATACCGTCGCGTGCGCACCCCGCCATCCAAATATAAATAAAAGCGTGGAGCCGTGCGTCAAGCCGACGATGACATAATATTTACTGATTTTACGGCTTTTTTTCGGAATAAAAGTGAACGAGACCGGTCACAAAACGCTCTCAAAAAAAAGCCGGAAATTGCTAGCAAACTTTGCAGTGATTTTGCGGCTGTTAAAATTGTTTTGTTATTGTCACACGCATGGTAGAAAAAAGGAGAAAGTTTGGCTCAGTTTGGTCGATTGAATTACAAGTTCTAATTTCGGCATCTCGCGAAGAACAAAGCAACTGCCAGAAAAAAAGAACTCACGCTCGTGCAAAATTACTCTCGGTGATCGATACGTGAACTCCTCGAACTTCCTTTTTATTCCCACGTTTTGTGTTATAAAATAATAATAAATAGCAAAGTTATTCGAAACAATTGATTAGGAATATTTACCCCGCACGAACGATGTCTATATGAAGACTAGACTGGACTCGGCACCAATCGGGCTCCTGAAACGTTGATACCGCGCGATCCTCGCGGTTGTGCTCGAGGCGCTGCAAGCGCACTCATCCGAAAACTCTGGCGGTCAAACGACGAAGCCCTCGGATCTCGAAACGGTGTTCGAAATGTTTCAAATCATTCCGACTGCATCAAATTTTATCGATATACTAATAATGTCCTGTATATAAATCAATATAACGCGCGATATAGGCTTCGTGGAAGAAAAATGCAAATTATATGCAAGTTTGCGCGTGCAAATTTTTTTTTACGCACGTGTCGCGAGGAGCGCCGCGAATGCTTCGTGATAAAAGTGCAACGAGCATACCGCGCGGTCTGTCTCGGGACAAAGATGCATATCTCTCCCCGTCACAAAGTCAATGGACGGAGATCGCGGACTCCCGGCTTTTTGGTATTCTCCGCCGTTTCGATCGAGCAACACATCGTATGCACGCTATAAAGACGAATTGGAAAGCTCTAGGATTTATTTTGGGAATGTACGAAAAAGACTGAGGTTTGTTTCGGGAACGGAGCCCGCGAGTTGTCATTAAACGTATTTTATAAGTCCAAGCTCGAGACACATTTCTCTATTTTTCGTCTTATAGCGGTAAAAATAGATACGAAGAGAACGAGAGTTTACCGGAAGTCGATAGCATCGACACGTACTCCCACCTACAAAACGGATAAAAAGTCATTGAAATAATGGAAGAATCCAACTTTGGCCCTTATTTGCATATGCAGTTATTTCTGTACAGCGAGGAGATTGCTGACACGAATCCATAAATGCGATCAATGACAATGCCAGTCTGCCGAAGATATTCGATGAAAAAAATTTGCGATAAAGCGAGCTCGTTGCAGTAGATTATTAATATGCTCCGCGCGAGTCGAACATTTAAATAATTGAAATATGCTACGAAATGGGCGGCTATATACGAGCACCCGAGTGCCCATTGTTGTCACCACTCTTCCGATAATGCTAAACAGTTCGGACATTAACGAATGTGGAATGCCTCTCATAAATAAAAATTCGATTCCATCTTCATCCGAGAAACAATTGAATAAATCTGCCGGGGGATCCGAGCTACTGCACTTTTATCAATGCGCGCGTCATTCTTGCACGGTTAAGTTTCTCAGGGAGGTTTTTGGACTGCATCCAAATCGCGATACTATACCGTTCGAGGGTTCATCGCCATATACTCCCAGCAGTAAAATGCACCTCTGAATTTTCAATTGTTTTCACGCGCGCGATTATCGCAGCCTTCGGGAACACACACAATTCGATCGCCAAAGATGCCGATCGACGGAACTTTTACAATATTTTTTATGCGCGTTGCGTTACTCTCATCCGAAGATGATTTCGAACCGAAGAAAAAAAATATATATATATTATGCGGCTCTTCGAAACGTCTCGAAGGGCCCGCGATACGCAAGCGCGCGCGCGCCTCCCCCCTTGACCTCTCCCGGCGCCGTGCGAGCGATTCCAAGTGGCTTTTCAGCCAAGTGTGCGTATGAGGCGTCTTGGGGATTTCGATGGTAAACAAAACTACAGTACCGCGTGGGTAAAGATCAGTGATGCGGCAGCTGCGCTACCGTTCGCGCGTTTGATAATTCTTCCTCGTAACTCGAGACGCGATTACTTTTTCTCGCGACGATCGTCTTGCCGGAACGGCGTACCTTCGCTTATTCGTACGTTTCGCCGATTTTTTCAATTTCAACGAAATCTTGAGTCTCGGAGAGCCTTTTTTCTCTCCGTGGTGCGCATCCCTCGCGGAGGAAGGAGCATCGCGAGGGAGAAGGCGGCGCAATTTCGATCGGTCGGCCGATCGGAAAGATTCGCCACTCGACGAACAGACTCAAAAGCGTGAACTCGCGTTTATTCGAACGGTGTACACGGTGCAGTTTGTTTTTTTTTTTCTCGATTCTTCGATTTGGGTCGTTGGCACGTTGATCCTGTTCGCTCTTTCTCTCTCGATCGTGCGTTGCAACGCTTTTACTATTCATCGAAAATCATTTACCGGCGAGTCGGCCGAGGGCAACGTTCACGATCTCGGCTGCGCTTGGGAATCTTGGGCGCGTTTCACGAAATAACGCGCTCGTCGGATGAAAGTCGAGACTTTTTTGGAAAAGCAGAATTTATTTAATCGCGTGAAGAAGTTAAGCCGCGCAGGATAGAAATAAGGAAAAAAAACGACACACGACACGCTGCGCAAAGGCGGTATAACACCTCCGTGCGATGTTTTTTGTCTCCAAGGGGGCAATACATATGTTACTTTAGGACGACGCTGCGTACCAACAATTCACCATTATATGTCACTCTGTACCAAGAACTGAGAACGGGAGAGACGGTTTTGCTCTTGGAAGGACGTACACGCGTGTATCCCAGGAATTACGGGGAAGCATAGATGCATAGAAATAAGGCAGCGATAGGAACCGGCAGCCCGAAGAAAGGACACGAGTCGACCCGAACGCGACGACAATAAACCCGTTCGTATAAAGACGAGTCAGCGGTCACGAAGCTCACGAGAACATTTTTTTTCCGGCTATCGAGCGTATCTTACAAAAGGTATGAACATTTTTAGGGGACTGAATAAAAAGTTGCAGATAATCGGTATGGATTACGGTTCACCATAGCCGAGGAAATCGGCTGTTATACAGGCGACGCCTGTATATTTTTTTGCGATGCGAAACGACGATTCCAGGCGCAGATCCCGAGATGAATTCGCTCGATAAGGAAAGACTTACGTCTATGTAAAAATCTATAACGTTCGCTCGACTTGCGCGAAAATTCGTCAACAGGAAAACTAACGTCATCCCACTGTTCGCACGAATCATCGTATATATTTGCCTTTCTTCGAATAAGTGCACGAGGGAGGAAAAAGAATAAGGAATAAGATGTCGAACGGTGATTGGAGTTCGTTGGACTCGGTAGCGTGGAACGACTCGATATCCATCGACTTGGATGCCACAACGAAGATCGTCAGCACGACGATTGAGAGCATCGTTGGATATTCGTCGTCGACGAAACGTCACGTCACGATGGCCTCGCAAATGGTTCTAACTCTGGTTTACCTAGGCGGTGTCGTCGGCAACATATCCGCATTGAACATTCTCTTCTTTCGCGACAAGGTTCGTAGAAATTCATTTACGACCCACGTCATTATCATAAAAATGATAAAAAATTGATAAAATACAAAAAATACTGTTTAAATAGTTCTATAGTCGGATCAAATGTTTTTATATCAATTTATCTCCATACCGTGTGGTTCTTCAACTTGAGGTTATTAAGAAAATTTAAAAAATCGTAATCTTAGGATTTTTTTAAAATACTTGAGAAAGCTTCTTTAAAGTAGAATAAAGAACTGTGCAAAATTTCAACAAGTTCCACTACCCAGAAGTTAAGATATCAATATTTAACATGTGCTCTTATGGGAAAAAGCATCAGAAAATAATATTTTTTGACAATAAATATCTCGAGTTCTATGTAGTGAAACCTCTTAAAATTGCAAATTTTTGTTTTGCAAATTTTTAACAAAATCCTAAGAAAATAATTTTTTGATGGAACTACCTTAAAATCGTCATTTTTCATCGTACAATCTGTTGTTTGCTTATTCCCTCTCTGGATAGTCTTGTCTAGATATTTTCTAAATTTAAACGTGGACCAGATATCTCTGGATACTTATGCAAACGCACCTGATATTTTCAGTAGATTTGAAATGTAAAAACCGATTTTCGTAACCTGTAACACGCGATGGCGCCTATATATACCATTTGTTTTTAAGTAGGCTAGTACGATATGATTTCCGTCACGGAGATATGAGACACCTACACGCGCATTGTTCTTTCTTTCAAAACGGAGCATCTCTAAAAATGACTTCTAAACTTATTTAGTTATATACAATTTTTTTGAGCGCGTACCATTTATTGCAATCGGATAATGTTACAATAAAAGTCTTAATTTTTTATGAATTATCATATAATATGCGTTATAATTCGTAAACTATTAAAACTTCATTAAAGCTTCATTAACGCTTTTAAACATAAAAAATGTTTTACTAAGATAATTAAAGTAATAAATTGATTTGAGAAAGGTAAACTTTTGTACAAAATATTTGTTTTAGGAAAACATAAATGCAGGAATCGTGTTTTCGCATCGTTTTATCCCACAAAAATATATTTCTTCTTTTAATTGAAATTTTTGACAGATACTCTCAATGGCGTTTGGTTACTTTTACAGAGACGAAATCGCATCCACCTGCTGATGCTACGATGTCTGGCGACCAATGATCTCGTCGCTCTGTTGGGAATGCTCGTGCAAATGTACGTTACGATATACGCGAACGCAGCAACGAGCAACCAGGCTTTCTGCTCGCTCCGGATCGTGTGGCGGCTGTTCGGATTGTTCAGCGGTTGCGTCGCAATAGTGATGGCCGTTGAGAGATGGCTCGCCTTGACGAGGCCCTTCGTCTACCAAAAAGTAAGCACACGCTCTCGTATCGTTACCTGTTAAAAATTTGTATGTACACGAGCGCCTGACAGAAGGAACTTTGCATTTTTATGACCCGCAACGACGAGAATCCATTAACGTCGTCCCTCAACTTCGTCCAATTTTCGTTCAATTTTTGACAGCGGTTAAAAATAGAATTAAAGAGACGACCGGAACGGTGACGAACGCACAGCCACAAAGAAATCGTACTCGGGAACGAGACCAAGCAAATATTTGGATTAGTGTACGAAATTCCTTCGGGGGGCGAGTTTGGGTGAACCTAAGTGACGGGAAGAATGAATGAGAGTAGCTTTGAGGTGGGACGCTCCTCGTATTGTATACACTTCACCCTTTGTCCCTCGTCCAAATCGCAATAACAAAGAAATCTAATATAGAGGTGACAATAGTCGACGAATACTTCCGCTTCGTATAAGGAAGTCGCAAAGTAAAAGGAACAAACTTAGAAAAGAATGTCCTTTCTGCTCCTAATGAATCCCTTCACAAAATATGTATCGTGTATATCCAGGAAAAGGTGCCCAGTGATTGTCAATTAACACGTAATTGAATCTCGGCAGGAAACAAATTATCGCGCTGAAACTTTCTGAGCTGACGTATGGAATGATATGATTCGCGAAAAGAAGTAAAATGAAAAGCTTTGCCGAAGAAAAAACTTTCGGGGAAAGTATTTTTTCTTATTATTACATTTCGTACTGATTGCCAATCATTGGATACAGTTTTTTTTATGTACGTCAATTTGAGATCGTACTGAATTCATAAGAACGAGAAATCAAAAGAAATTTATGAAATTGCAGATTTAATTTTAGCGAAAAAATAAATAAATAGGAACTTTAGGTAGGATAAAAGTTTTTTTTTATACGTGGAAAGGTGGATGTATGATTTTCTTCATACTTTACTCCTGTATCCTACTTTTGTAAAATTATAGTTTCACATTTCTAATAACGTATTCTAATCTGGATCGTATTTCATGAAAATAAAAAGAATATTTGTACACTGAGAAAAAATGTTGATTAAATCTACTAAAATTTCGTTGATTCAATAAATATTGGTTGAATCAAAGTAGATTCAATGAACTTTTTTTTCTCAGTGTAAATATTGACACAATGAGCGATTAAGGACTTAATTTTGGAGACGGAAGGAAATATGTAAAAGACTAATAAGCCAGGTCGGGAACTGAACATGAATTCGTAAAAACAAAATTACAATTTATGGTACAGGTGATTACGAGCTTGATTTTGAAGATGAGAGAGAATAAAAGGCTCAGCCGGGATGAACTTACGTTGCGAAGGTTTTTTCTTATCTTCGTAAAGTTTCGTATTGAAAATTAGGAAATACATATTTTTCGATGTACTCTTTATTTGTGTCACAGTACTCGCGAGACAACTTTTGTTCACAAAGTAATTAAAGTCGTATTGATAAACTCTGCAATAAAAACAACTTGTCTTGTGAAAAATACCTCGGGCGTTTATCGTCGAGAGTGATAACAGAGTGACAGAGATATACAGACACGAGAATACGAGAGACGACTCGATGCGTCGAAGAGAGAGAGAGAGAGAGAAAAAAATAACTTTTCGAGAACAACCACTCAAGTTTACGAGAAACGATTGAATTTTTCTTTTTTGCGTTCTTAGTACATACGTGCTCTTGCGTACAATATTGGAAGAGACAAATGTTTTTCGTTATTGCAAAGTACTTCCTACGAAGGAGATAGATGGGACAAAGACGAATGATGAAAATATAACAAAAGGAATAATGGACTTTCAAGGTCGTTCATGGCTTTGACATTTTGTTGACGTACACGCAATATCGTATACGATAAAACGTACGAATAAAGATTTAATTCTAATAAATGTGAAGAATTATTACTCGTTGGCGCAAGATCATATTTCAAGGTGAAAGCCCACATAGCCATGTTTTGAGAGTGGCTCGGGAGGAGTCTTCGATTGCTTATCATCAGCGAGAATTCACGGGTCTTAGGTCATTAACGTGATTCGATCAAGACTTTCATTTTTTCATGACCTTTTTGATTACCAAAATAAATTTGCTTACTTGGATACATTTGTAATCTTAAGCATATCCGTGAAAAAAATTGAATATCGTGATTTCATAAATTGAAAAAAAAATACGAGTCGCACTAATAACCATTTCTACAGATAAGTAATTCATATTTATTTTTTGTTTCAAACATGTTTTATTTAAAAAGTCATTTAATAATTCATATTTAATGACAATCCTATATTTTTATGAGCATCGAAAGTTTAATTGTTCAATCTCCTGCTGACTTTCAGACCCGCCAGACAAATAGATTAGAGCTGTGGCTCGGGCGGTTGTCCGCCTTACTCGAATAGTTTGCTATTTACCAACGATTAGGATATAAATGATCTCCCGCTTGGTCCGTCAGAAAAAAGGCGAGAACGCCCATTTAGAAGGTACACAATAAACGGGTCTAATTGAGGTTTGTTCGAGAGCGCAAATATCGATTAATTCGATTTCCCGATACTTCGATTCCCACTAGCCCGGTGCTCAGATAAATTTTAACGCCAACATTTTTTACATTATCTCTATATTTAACCATATAACTATAGCGAACACTAACTATATTTTATATAGAATGAAAATAAAAGGTAAACGTCCCAATAGACATGACTCAAAAATTAAACAATACTTTCTGTGTATTATTTTAAACGTTTGAATTATTTTCTTTTATAATGCAAACTTATGTGGATTATTTTTTTCATTTTGTTTGAAATTAAGGCCAAGTAATGGGACGATTATCTTATATTGAAAATAATGAAATTTTCAGCGAATCACATTTCCGGTCATCGTTCGGTGTCTGCTGATGCTGTGGATCGCGGCGCTCATTCTCACGAGTCTGCCGCTATTTGGCTTTGGACTTTATTATCACGAAGGGAAATGCGTTAGGTACAGACAAGCGACCGAATCGATCGACGTTGGCTACGCGTATCTCTGGTTCTTTTGCGGTAAGTTTCATTTTTTATGCACTGAGAAAACAAACAATCGAGTCGTACGAGGTGAACCGCTCAAAATTAATATTTTCACCTGATATTTTCAAGAAAAGAATTTAATGAATATTGTCAAGTAAAAAAATTCTGCATTCGAGTCAATAGTATGATTCCTTTTTTTTCAAAATTTTTAATTTTTAAACAAAGCTAATGTCAATCGAATCCATCTATTTTTTTTTCATCGTAAACAATTCTGCATTCGAATCAATAGTATTATTCTTTTTTTTTTTCAAAATTTTCAATTTTTAAACAAAGCTAATGTCAATCGAATCCATCTATTTTTTTCTCATCGATCAGTATAACAAATTCCGTATATACTTATTTTAAGAAATATTGAGATTGGATAAAAAGATGATCTCTTATTGAAACTTAGGTACAATATTGTGTCTTTCAATCGTATGGTGCAATCTCGCTGTATCTCGAGCTCTGAGCGAATTTGGAGGGCGCATCGGGCATCTAAGACGAACGTCGAGGGCTTCGTCACGAAGGGCAAAGCCTTTGTTGGCTATTTCAAATCCATCGCCTGAAGTCGTTTACACGGTCGAGGAAAGAGCTTTCGCTAAGCTCATGGCCGTCCTGTCCATATCGTTCGTCATATGCTGGATGCCGCAAATGGTGAGAAATTATTCGATCCCCGAAACGTAATGTCATATAAGTACCAAGCCAAGAGCTGGCGACGAATAATTGAAGCACGTGCGAGAATTCTCAGCCGGCGCGCACTCGAATTATCAAATTATCTCAATCGGGCATACCATAGGTTTTAAATTGACGCTCAAACACTTTTTGCTCTTCGGACGCTCAGATTCGCCAACGTCATTCCAGAGCAAATATCGTTTTATGACCTCGGAGTGAGCGTGCGTCAAATAATAAACTATCGATCCAATTATCATTCTATAAACATTGATCAGCAACGATCGAATATTTCTTCGTCCGCTCATCATTCTCTTCGACCAATTTCTGCTTTCAGATATCGATTCCTTTGGCACAACTGTCGATGAGGCTGTCCGACAGCTCTGTCATAACGCGAAAATGCATTCGCGTGTTTCACGTTGTGGCCGATATTTTACTGTGCATTCACTTCACTCTGGACCCATATATTTACGTGCTCTTGCGCACGAGGCCGAGGTTCGTCTTTTTGAAACCACTTTGCCGGGCTTGTTGGCCGAACGCCAGTCGATCAAACTCCTTTACCGGAACGACCGACCATAATCGAAGTTCCGGCGATCCACCGACACCGATAACCGAAGTTCCGTCGACTCCCGTCAGCGAAGAAAATGTTTTCCGGCTGATGTCCGTCCAGGTGTGATTATTTTTTCTTTTTCGTTGCATATATTCATTCGAATTAGTCTCTCAGAATGTTTGCATCCGTTTTATCCGCTTAAGAATACTCAAGTCGTTTGATCAACGCAAACGACCATGAAGTTGAAATTTTGCTCGAGAGAATTAAGTAATTGGCGAAAAACACTCCTTATTTTTTTAATGCAGATATTTTTTAATCTGAAAAAGACATTATCGCGTAAGAAACATACTGGAATCTTCGTGTATATCGTAATCAAATGACTAACGAGTTAACAGATACTTTATATCGCGTAATCTTTATCATTTTAACGCACACGTTTCCGTACACTATGGCTGTAATATTTTTTAATTTAAGGAATATCTAGTTATCACGTAAAGTACCAGACAAAGAGTTTATCTAGTCACTAAAGCACTTTTGTTATAATAAAAGAAGGAAACTGAATATAAATATATTTTTACGACGTATTTGGTGCAATTTACGCATTTAACGTACTTTAAAAGTGTATAAGGATGAAATATCTTCATATCGTATTGTATATTCATAATTTAATGTTAATTCAAGAATCAATACATTAAATAAAAGTCATGAAAACATTACTTACCATTTTAAAAAATTTTTTTATACTTCAATACTCGATAGGCATTAAATAGCATGTGCAATGTTACTTTATTTTTAAATCAAAATTTTTTTCGAATACGAACGAGCGATGAAAATTTTCATGATAATTCTCGGTAAAACATTTAGTATAACTTTATTAGCGTTTGATCGTTATTATAGAAACTATATTCACATGATTTTTCGGTCGGAAAGAGAAAAAGTACAAGATTTAAGTATCGGTTACGCCATATACGTTGACTCAATTTTTACAGATGGCTATTAAATAAAAAGTTATTGGCATAGCGCATGATTTGCCAATGTATTCGGAAAATTCGTGTCGAGTACAGCAGATGTGGATCATCGGAAATTAACTGTGGAGCTAACGAGCGCTCACGCAGTGTCAGTAGTTTTTACTGGAATGATCATCCGTCGTGACGACACTCATAAACAACCAAAGCTTGAACTTTGGAGCTCATCATTTGAGCCTCCACGCAGGCCAAATGGGACACAGTGCGACCTTGGCGTCTCGAACCGGAAAACCAGCGAGACTCGTTGCTTTCCGTCACGATTTAGACTTCATCGTCACAACCGTATAGTCGTCAGTATTCGTCAGACCTTCCAAAGTAACAGATGATTCGTAGAATCTTCGCGTCCAGCTTGAAGCTCGACGGAGGCCTGAGGACCGCGAAAGTCTTCGTAACCGTCACCACCCGATATCACGAGAACTTTTCCGTGACTCGGATCGACGCTCGAATTTTTATCGGCTTTTCCCGAATGCCTTTTATTTTTGGAACGATTGTCGTATTTGCCTGAAAGCATCGAGGAAAGGGGTTTCTCGACACAAGTGAGGAATCGCACGTGCCCGGTATGACCGTGAGGAATGCCTGTTAAAATCGTCAGATTTCTATCATTTACGAAAACTCAAACACTGCGAGAATAATTGTTATTCAAGTATTGTACTCACCATTTACCGGAGGTGGCTGTAATAATCTTTGGCTAGAAGGCTTCAGATGGGGAATCGGTATATTGAGCAAAACGCCAGCGCTGGTGCCAACCCATAGCAAGTCGTTGCAAGACAGGAGCGCGGTTACTCGAAGACAAGCGGCTTTGTGCTGGCGTATTATGTCATCGCAACCTGCAGCGAGTTTTATTATTTTTGTTAAAATATTTATTTTTTCACCGAGTCATTGACCTGACGGAATCGTTAATTCGAATGCAAGATATTCACGAATTTGATACTTACTGGCAAGCATTTTTGTTACGGCCGGTGCGATGTTTATATCAGTCAGACACTCGTAGCTGTTGGCATGAAAGAGACGCAGTACTGCGCTATTGTGCAACGATATCCAAATCCCAAGACCACCGGAAGTAGTCATGCAAGAAATTGGTCGAGACGTGTCGTTGCTAACGTTGAAACTGTGCTCGATCTCGAGACTCGACGTATTCAAAATTCGAATAGTATTGTGACAACCACACCACAGCTTATTTGATACCAGGGTCATTTTCGTTACTGGTGTTGCCGGTGTGTCGACTGACACGGTTATCGGATTTTGTGTGTTCCATCCACCTGCGACAAGAACAAGAAAAGGGAATATAAATTTTGACGATATTAAATGTTAATTATCATTTTTTACTTATTAGAATAATATCGACGTTACTTACAGGGATATTCGGAGCCGTATACGGCGACGTCACCGTTCGCAAGAGCCACGAAAACTTTATTGTCGTAGTACCTGAGGGACGTAAAATAAATCAACGACATTCGTAAAATTCAATCGATGAGAATATACGAGAAAAATTCTTACATGATAGAATGTACGCTGCTACCGTGTTGAATTTTTATTCTGTTCTTTTTTATTCTGATGTTATCGTTGCAGTTGTAAATGTGAATGCAACCGTCCTCAGTACCGAGCCAAACCGTAGGCTGCAGAGTCTCCTCGTCGAGAGTATCGTCGACGCTCGTCGCGTCGGATGCAGCTGTACCACCGGCTATCGTTGAAGTTGTCGTACTAGTTGTTTGATTACTCGCAACTTCTTCCGCATCCGAATCTTCAGAGCTCTCACTACTGCATCATTAAAAAATGATGAACAAGTCGTTGATAAGTAGACGATTATTTACCAAAGATACAATACAATTTTGTTTACCTGTCAAGGTGAGTATCCTCGCCATTGGCATCAGCGTCCTCGACCAGAATACTGATGCCGCTCCTGGTCAGATCGAGTGGTCGACTTTTCACCGGACTGCGAGAATATCTTTCATTTGAAAAATAAGATTGTAATGATTTTTTATACATTATTTTTTTTTGTATAAAAGCGTGAATTATAAATTATATTAACTTGAAATGGGGCGCAGGAATAGCGGCGATGCTCAATATTCGTGCGTTGCAAACTCCATTGCAGGACTCGACGTTGGGTGGTTCAGATGCGAGGCTCAGAACGCAAATTTGACCGACATATCCGTCACTGTTACACACCCACACGTCCCTCGGTGTCTGTCCCGTGGCGATAGTCGGTGCTGCGCAAGTAAATTGTAATCCAGCGCGCGTTTTTCGTATCGGCAGCGGTCCAATAAATTCTGGCGGTGGTCTCCGGTCTGCCGACATCGCTGCAACAGGTATCTCGTGTTTCAATTGAAGATTCAACGAAACTTACACGTTCAAGGAGGTTTCATTGTTTTCTTCTACCTTCAGCGTTTGGAGAGAAACAGACCTCGACAAATCCACATTAACAGTGTATTTTTGGGAAGAAACATAGGCGAGTTAGCATCCGTACAATTGGATATTAGATAAGCAGGCTCGAAGCTGATTACGATAAAAACGTGGCTTACCTAATTTCTGTTTGGCGTCGTTGAAACTCTCTTCCCAAATCGCTCGCGTTTCCGGCTTCGTGAACATGATTGTGACATTCTCGACACCGTTTCTGTGAATTTGCCAAAATACAGATAAAATTCTTACACTGATTCTCGAGAATGATTACTATATACTCACGGCGTATTGAGAGTTAATTCAAGGCAGGCGAGCTGCGAGTGAGCCGCGTTCTTCTCCGTCAACTGTCGTTGCACCTGGGTCAGATGTTCCTTTATGAGCTCCTCGAGCTGATGTCTCGTACCGTGGAGGGTAGCGGCGAGCTCTTGCAACTGGTTCAAAGTCGAACAGTCCTCCTTGAGATGCTCAACCTCGCGTGCCATTTTCCGCAAGCTCTCTTCCTTGGCTAAAAAATTCAATGTCCAAGATTCACGGATACTGATCACGCGTCTTTTTTTTTTGTTACGAAGAGAAAACCGTCCGAGAAGTACCTTTAATCATTTCAACGTCATCCAGAGGAATTCTCATGAGCATTTTGTACTTGTTGGCTTCAGGCAAACCAGCCAGACTATTCGGAGATGCACTCCTAGAACGTAATTATTACCGTGATAATCGATGTAAGTAGAAAATACGAAGACGAAGCGGTAGAAATTCTTACGTCGATGGTTTTCTGATCGTTCCGCTCCGTCTCTTGATATTCGTTATTACCAGAAGGTCAGAAAAAAGAAAGAGGGCTCTTTCCTTTCGAGTTGCTTGATTGGATGCTATTGTCACCATGTCATGTCGAACGAATGACCTGCAAAGGCAGAATTACGCTTTTTCAAATTTAATATCATTTTACACAAAGTATTTACGAACGTACGATTCACCTGTCTTTCGTGACTATTCCGACAAGTCCATCGACCAGAGACTCAACTTCGCGCAATATCGATTGCTGCTGCTCCCACTCGAGAATTTCACGCTCCGTGCAATTTATTTTCACCACGAGTTCGTGAATCTCTTTTTGGGCAGCTGTCAACAGATCGTAATCGGGATGGGACGTCTCAGTATGTTTCAGAAGTCTTTGAATCAAGAGTTCGTATCTTGGAATTTTTTGCACAGGCTTTATGAGCAACTGGTCGAGACCGAGTTTCCCCCTGTGCTCACGTTCTAGCGTCTGCGAAGAATATAAATGCTCCGATATATAGCAACGTACCTTGTTAATGTATCATAGCATATCGCAACACAGCATAAAAAAACAGTAAATCTAAAACTATACTCAACGTCGATCTACTTACTTCTAGAAATCTCGCAAAAGCTGGTTTCGCCTGACAAGTCGTCTTTATCGCCTTTTCCGCGGATTTCCAGTTGTCCAAGAACAGAGTGTACGTCTCGAGCACATTTGGTTTCGTAAACTGAAGATTTGGGTGATAAATATTATTTCAGGGAGTTCTTGCATAAAACGATTTTAAAGATAACATTTTAATATGCGTGAAATTTAAGCTTTCAACATCTAAGAATCAAAATAAGTATTATAGAACATTTTTCATAGATTTTTATAAGAGTGCCTGTGAAAAGTTGTGATTTTAAACTCTGAATGTTGTTATTATTTAATAGTGAAATATTCTCTAATTTTTAAAAACATTATTACAAAAAAATGTTTATCTAATGATTTTGATTTAATTATTAGCCATAAAACGTACCACTTCGAGAAAAATATCGCCAATTGTTTGATGGAATTCCCAGGTTTCTAGTCGTTTTCGTAACTCCTCCAGGAAAACCTCGTGATGGCTCAGTATAGCTGGAACCTGATAAAATATTTCGTTGACCGTCGCTGCGTCAACTAGGCCAGCCGTTTCTGGACTTTTCAGAGGTTGCAGATATTTCTGAAATACGTTTAAAAGTAATAATCAAAATTTCATTGAGAAATAAACGTTCGATAAAAAAAACCGAGTGTAACTCACATTGACTAGTATCTGCAGTGCCTCGACATACGATCTTTCCGTATCGTATAACTCCACAACAACGTGATTTCTTGTATCCTTGAAGAAGAAAAAAAATGAGTCCCTCGTGTGCACAATAAAGAAAAGAAAATGAACGAAAAAACGGATGCGATCAAGGTAGGTGGAACGAGGCGAGAGTGGAAAAACACTTTTTCAATTTCTTTCGCTCGGCGCACGAGCTATCACGCCTTCTCGCCTTCTAAATATAATTCGACTGCGTGTAGGAGTACGCTCTGACGAGGACTTGGCCACCTGGTGAACGACGTCAGAGCTCGTCGCGTATAACTTTTTCATTTCATTCTTCCTGTTTTCTTTTTTTTTCAATTTCGTACGCATACTTGTATAGATTTTTTATCTATTATAGATATCAATAATAAATTAGTTTTTTTTTCAAAATTTCAACTTACGTTACGATGAACCGGCGCTCGGGCAACCCTTTCGGACGATCCGCGAAGAAGCTCCGCGAGTAATTCGGGACTGGGTCCAGGAAGACTCTCGAGTTTGCTGGGACTCGAAGTTGTTCTGTGATGACAAGGCGTCGGCGGTTCAGAATTCGTTGAGCTCGCGCCGCCGGTATACGAAAGATTCGCTGAAATTTTTCTTCGCGGGCGTAGACTCTCTTCCAGCGTGATTTCCGAGCTCCTCGGCTTGGCCATCTCCGCTTCGAGCATTTGACCGTAAGGACCACGAAGAGGTTTCTTGCTGTACCTGAAATTAAAATAAATTTAATTTTATTCCAAAACTATAGAAAGTCAACAGTGACGTACGCGTGAAAATTGTGTACGTTTTACGTTTCATATTTCAACATTTTACACTTTGAGGAATTTCGAGAAAAAAAAATGTCTGCAAAATGAGGAAGTTCGAGAAAATGTGTACCTTCTGGGCGCAGGACCCTCGCAATCTGACAAATCGCTCCAAGTAATCGACGGATCTTCCCTCTCTTCGCTGCTCTGAGCCGCCAGCTTGCTCCTATCGTTTTCCGATGGTTCCGGCCACTGCGTTATGTAGACGCCTTTCCGTCTCTTGCTGTTGTCGCCCCGTGAGCGCCGAATTTTTCCAGAAGGCGAGAGCGCTTCCGGTGAGGGTGTCTCGCTCGTGGCCTCGCTTCCCTCGCTCGCCTGGCTCAGTCTTGGTTCTTCCGGCGGAGTTACGATTACCTGATGCGGCTCTATCCAATTTTCTGCTACAATGTTCATTTTATGAACAAATATTCTTCGACAAGGGCGAATTGTTTATCGTTCATTACCTTTACCACTGTTGCTCGTTTGCTCCGGTAAATTTTCGGCGATCCGCGATTGCTGGCCGACCAGCGGTTCACCGGACGGATCAACGATCGTCGGCGGTTCTCTGGGATGACGACAGCGATGTCGATGGGAATACTGCTGGTGAGCGTCATCGCCGTTGGCCTGTCCGGCCTCACCGAGAATCGTCGGAGGTTCCGGACTCGTGAGAGCGCTCGAAGTGGCCAGACTGTCGGAGCCATCGCTCCGTGGACGCGTATCCTCGTTCACCGCATGCGAAGCTGTACCGAGACCCTCGGCGGAGCCAACCGCGCTGTCCAGACTCGGCGTCGAAGCTCTCGGACTGTTCGGTCGATTGGTAACGTTCTCCGACCTGCTGACAGCTTCATCCTGATCCGTCTGTCCTCTGCGCCGCGGCAGTGTGCTCGCTCTGACCTCCTTCTTTCCATCAGCGGTTGTGCCGCACGAACCGTCGATCGGCTCGATTTTATCCCGATTAACTATATACCATTTGAAAAACAATTTTTAAACGTTCGAAATGAATAGAGAGACGAGAATGTATAGAGCGAGGAGCCCAAGATCGAAACTCGCCTCGATCATTGACTCGCTCTTTCTCTCTGCCTACACGCTCCCTACGCTCCGAATCGATCAAGACTGCCCTCGTCTCACATACATCTACGAATATACTAACTTTGGACTAACTTTGGACCGAGAACTCTAATAGAGTGAACAGTGTAGACGATGCGGAGGGAAAAATATACAGAATTACGCTGAAGAGGAAAAGTGCGAGACGGCCGCATCGGTTTCAAGGCCGCGAGCAGCCATCGCTGTTCGCGGTCGTCGCCGCTTTCCCCTCCCCTGCTCCGCGCCATCGAGCATTACACGTGCCAACGTTGTTATTTTGAAAGCTCTCGGGGTCCATTCGGCAAGAGCCGTCTGTATACTCTTTAGCGTATTTCTCGTATCTTCTACTCGCGTGTTTGTCTTCTTCATAATTTTCACCTCCCCCGCCGCCCTCCAGACCCCAATCCGTATCGTCTACGCATTAATCGTATCGCGAACAACGAAAAAGCCATCCGGATCGAAAAGATTCTCCGGCTGCAATAAATCCCGTCGTGCACGCCGCGTCGATCCGCGGGTGAACCGTTCGAGACTCGAGAGAGGGAAAAAAACACGACGCTCTCGACGAGACACGGTTAAAATAATTGTAAAAACGTTTGCTCGAACCTTGATTGAAATCTGCTTGGCCGAAGGAGGCGCTCCTGTAGGGTGTACCGACTTTTTGATAGCTGAGCGAGGGTCCCCTTGGCTCGAGTCTGCTGAGTGCGTCCCTGGCCTCGGTCTCGTTGCCGCCCGACGAACCGGAAGTTATTGCACTTCCGACGACGCCGTAAAAGTCTCTGGCGTGCTGACGATACTTTTTCAGAGCACCGTCCAACAAAGAGTCACTGGACTGCCTGTAATGTTTGGGCTCGATGGTCGGACTCTTGTCGTTGCTCGCTCTATCGCCGATATTGTTGCCACGAGGATCGGAGTATCTTTCGTCGCGTGTACCATCGAGACACGCGACCTCACTGGCCTCATTGTTGCGCTGATTTCTCGTCCTCGCGTCGAAACACGAATCACCGAGACATCCAACGGCGTTGCTTTTGGACGAATTCGGGCGCGAGTCCCTGCTGCTCGGAGCGTCCTCACCGTAACCGCTACCGATCCTCCCATAACCGGAAGTCTCTCTCGGACACGTCGTTCTCTCGTTCAAACGACATTCCTCACCGACACTCTCACTTCTCACAAATGTCTTGGGATTAACGCGCTGCGTGGTGCAACTCGCTGACGTCCTGCCGCTCTGAATCGCCGAAGCACCGGGCACGTTGCCGTTCCCCGACGAGGACGACGAGCTTCCCTCGCTGTACGTGTAACTCCGGCTCCCCGAGCGCCCCTCGTTCCGCGGATAATTCTGCTTGTTCACCGTCGGCTGTAAACATAAGAGAAAACGTAGCTTACTCATCGAGCGTAATGACTCGAGCATCGAAAATGATTTTCTCCGTGCCACATGCGCCAGTTACTATTTTCGCGCGATGAACAAATAAATGAAAACTGTCGGTAGCCGATGGAGAACGTTCGAAAGTGAGATAGGAAAGTTTGACAACCTGCTGGGAGTGCTGATTATCGGAGAGACTCGGCTGGTGATTCGAGGACGGTGGAGGCGACGCGGTCAGCCCCCTGGAGGGTCTTCTCGGTGGTGGCACGGGAGCGGGCCCCTTGAGCTTCTCCGTGAGCTCCCGGAGCCGTTCGGCCTTCTCGCTCCGGGGGCCGGAAGAGGATTTCTTTCCGCTTCCTCCTCCGCCCCCGCTCCATCGAAATCTGTGCAATCGGTCCACCGCTGTCACCGCTGGTTCCTGTCGAAGACAACGAATATAGAAACCCGAGTGAGACGATGAGGATACAATGTCCGCTCGGAGCGAAGAACGCAATTTCTACCGAGACCCCCGGGAGCTAACCGACGACTCTCGTGACGCGAGAGACTAACGTCGCGAATCACACGCTGACTCTCTCGCGTTTTCCCGATTCTATACCCTACGCAGGATCTCTACGCGTTATTTACCTATAGATCGCGCTTTTTCGCGTCGACGAGCGAAGCCCGATTTCGGAGCGCGCGCGAGATATCGCTCCACCGTTATTCCGGCCACTGAACAACCTCTCGGCTTTTGGGAAGCTCAAATGTCGAGGGAGAAGCAGCCGCAGCGCGAGCGAGCGAGCGTGCTCGTACCAACGAGAAGCAACGACAAAAATAGTCGATCGCTCGCGCCTAGAGTCCTCCTTCGTCTCTCTTTCTCTTTCTCTCTCTCTCTTCTTCTTCTTCTCTCTTGCTCTTACCGCCGACTCCCTCCCCGTCTCCTATCGTCTTCTCCCTCGGTTCGCACCACCGCCGACTTTCCGTGCGTACCGTCGGGCCATCGTCGAGCGCCACGAAATCGAGAGTGAGAGATAATCGGGCAAACGGAAAACGTTCTCGCGTCTCCTCCCAGGCAGGACCGGGAAAAACGAGAATATTTTTTTTCCACGCCGAGGTCGTCCGCGCGTCTAGCGCACGTCCAGTCCGATCGCGAGCGTCAATCACGATCGCCCGTAGGAAAATCTCGCCTCGGGCGGTTCTAAAAAAATCACGGGGACGGGGAGGAATGGGAGATTGGAGCGGGCAGCGATACGGCGCCTCCGCGTAGACCGCTCTCAACTGGAGCGGGTCGCGTTTCGACGGATCGAATCTACTTGCATACCGGAGCGAGGGAGAACGAAGGAGGATCGAATATTCTCGAAACGTCGGAAGAGGATCGGGATGGCACTTGTTCGTATTTATCTGCGGAAACTCTATAATTGACCGGATAGGGATGAGCTTGAAGGCACGTCGTCTCGTGCACGCTCGCGTCCACTGGTGTTTACGCGTCTAGATTTTGACAGGCTCACGGATTAGGTAAACTAGCGGGGTCGCGAGAAGTGCACGCCAAAAATAATAATTCTCCACCTCCGTTTGAATATTCTCTCATTCGAGAAACGCGAGACGCGGCCAGAGCCGATGAGCGATTCGTTCTCGGTGAGAAAATAGGTGAGCCGAGTACCTGAAGCTTGAGCGTCTGGTGCTTCGTCCATTGAGCTATTTGCCGGGGGACCGAAGTTACGGTCTGAGCGACGGGCACGAGAGTCGAAGCCGCGCGACAGTTGCCGCTGTTAGGAATTATTTTTCCGAGCGCCGAACGTTGCTCCAGGGAATTGGCGCTCTCCGGATGCTGCTGTGAATTTTGGCCGAACATTTGCTGCGTCCCGTGGTTATTATTAGCCGGCGTGGTCGAAGAAAATCTCATCGACTCGCTCCTCGACGGCTGCAAGGTCGTCCCGGAGTCCGGAGAGCCGCCCGGGCCGAGAACCTCGCGATCGGGCCCGTCGCTCGTCACGAGACTCGCGGATATCGGCACTGTCATCGCCAAACGCGGCAACGGAAGTCGCGATCTTCCCCCGATGCAGCAACAATCCGCTATGCTCGATGACAGATCTATCGACGTCTTTTCCGGCTTGCCCACTGGACTCTTGTTCGTCAAACGTTCCCGACTCGTGTCGTTCTCACGCCTAACGAATCTCGAGTCTCTCCCGACGATCCGACTTCCGCGATCCTGCGAATCCTCTCGTGAGCTTGGCGCCGTGCTTTCCTGAAACACAGATAAAACTTTTGACGAGTCGCGTCAACCTCGCGAGAAAACTTTTTAACTAGGAAACGACTCAACTCATTTTTGAGCCATCTTCACTTTTAGCAATTAAAAAAATACTACGGATAGTTGTAAGAGAAACACGGATTCTTGCGTTTTTAATCATCAACTATAATTGTGGAAATTTATTGGTAAAATATATGACGAGTGACAAGATCCTATATCAAAATTTTTAACATCGTTTTCGCGAATAATCTAATAACGAAGTTCTTACGCCCAAACTCTATAAAGCTATATCTATAAAAGAAAACTAATTTAAAATTAATGAAAAATGATATCTCAAAATTTCAAAATTTTAACAAATTCTGATTATAGCTTATTTAGTTTTGAAAAATTCATGAAAGTTGATTATTTGTTATTTCATGAACATTTGATTAATAGATTATCTAATTTTATTTTTTATTTTTTTTTCACAATAACCCGGCAATGTCACGACCGAGGTTGAGCGATTTGGCAAATCGGACGAAGACACCTCGCTATAATCGCCACGGATATTTTCGGAGGGAGATCACGAAATATGGTAATGTCACGCGTAGATATTTTTCTCAATTTTTTTCATCGAATATATGATTTAAACTTGCGTCCAAAATAACAGATTCGTTAGCGTAGGTCGCAATTGTTTGGTGCGCTTGCGAACGAAAGAACGAGACGGAGAAAAAGTCAACGTCGTTCGATGATCGTTCGATCGAGCAATGATGAGTATTATTCGCGCTACGATTCTTCGAGTAACTCGAGATCCCTCTTTCCAGTTCCTCGAACAGTTTCGAGATAGAATTACGCGAATGCGTTATCAGTGAAACTTCGATAGAATCGAACGCGAGAGTTTCGCTCTGATCGTTCAACGAGACAGGCTGAAAATTCGAAAAAAATACAGTTCGCGCTCTCAATAGGGCCCCCAAAGCCCCCAAGAATATTGAACAAGCCAAAAAACTAATTTTTGAATCAGTTTTTTCGATTTTTCAATATGAATTCTTGAATTTCGCCCCTAATAAGTAGCATTTTCGTTATCCACAGGAAATTTCCGATCGAATAGGCTCTTGAAAACGAGAAAAAAAAAATTCAAAAATTTTTGCGAATTTTTGAAGGTATACACTTTCCATTTTTTCAAAAATCTTCAAGACGTGATAACTTTTTAAATAATTGACATATTAACGTAATTCCTGCGCCATTCGCTTCGTTTTACAAAAACCTTTATAAATCACACTTAATAAAGTTGATCTCGTCAAGTCGAGTCGCAGAGTGAGAGAATAAGCACTCGAGCGAGAAAATTGGAAAGCGGCCCTATATAGAGTGCGCACTGTATTTTAAAAATTTTGAAAAAAATGTAAAGAAAGGTCCAAACCTGTGAGAGACGAAGTCCGTAGCGCGTCCCACCCAGAACGACGTAACCGCCGGTCGAACCGTGTATTCCGGTACCCGAGACTGCCCTCGCGGCTCCACCCAGCCAATTGCCGAATCCACCGACCTGCTGGTAATTGCATCTCTGCTGATCGCTCGAAAAGTTTTTGTGGTTGCTGTCTTCGTCGACGTCGCCGCCACCAACCCCCTCGCCTTCGACTCGGGGCATTCTTCATCCTTCCTTCACCCTTTTTTCATCATTTTTCAACAGATAAGAAACGCTCATGAAGTTTCTCTTCGACTACATCGTGAATTCCAATTTACCAAGATTAAATAAGATTTCGAAATATTCTTATAAATTTTGAAAGTAAAAGAATAATTTCTTAGAAAGCCGAGTCTCAGCTAGATTGAATCTCAATGACGTGAGTAAATTTGCGAAAAATGTTGTACACAAGTTTACTAAAAAAAATTAAAAGAATAGTTCTGTAAGCATAAAATATCAATTTCAATGTGTTTACGTTGAAAAAAATTATGAACGAGAACTCGTGTTTCGAGAAAACTGTATATAGTTTTTAGTAAAGCTGAAACAAAACGAAATTTGTAACTCGGAATAAAATTTCTTTCGAATCGTTCAATTTTTCAATAAAATCTTGAAGAATATATAAAAATAGAATCGAGTAACAATAATGTGCCAAAATTGCAGCGTCTACCGAGGATTACAAAAATAGGGCGCGTACAATTTAAATCCAGTTAGCAACCCGTTATAGCGGCAGTGTCGCCGACGCGCTCGAAGCGGACGTCCGCGCGTGACTTCCGCTCTGTTTCCGGTTTATCGGAGAACCTCGAAATTCCAACGCTTGCGACACACCGGCTCGAGATTCAATTGCGTAACGGCGTTTCCGACGTAATGACGTCGCGACTGGACGATTTCATCGATATCATAAAGAATCAATCGACGAAGCAGAGGGTGTGTTACGCGGCCGGTCTCTGTATGGAGAGATTCGCGAAATGATTTAGCACTCGCGTGCAAAATTCGCTCGGTCGTCGGGACGCTCGGTGCATATTTTGTCACACGCGATCCGCGTGCGGGCGTGGAGAAACGCGTGACGCGTACGGGGACGGCGACGCTGCTCTCCCGGTGTAAAGAAGAGCAAGGTCTGGCCCAAGGCCGTTCGTCGAGGGAGCCTCGTCGCAGCAGTTTTTATCGAACGCGCGTTGGTATCTTCTCATCGCGATCGTCGCCGCTACCGGCGGTTTCCCCTCCCCGCTGCGCGCCGCCACGCGCGTTCTCCGAGAGATTCGAAGCACGAAGAGCGGCCAACGCAGTCGCACGCACGCTCGCTCCCGCGAAACGCACCCGATCTCCCTTTTCTTTTTTTCTTTTTTTCCCGCGATCCCCGCACGCGAGGAATTTCGACGATGCGCGCCTCTGCGACGATTTACACACGCGCTCGATCCGTAACAGCGTATTTTCTTTCGAGAATATGCGTTTCGTAAATATTCATATTTTGTAAATATGGTTCTGCAGCGACCGCCTCGTCGAGCGACGGTACACGTGCCTCCGTGTGTCGCTCTCTTCGGGTCTTTGTAATTCACGCTATTTTTAGCGAATCCGCGTCACACGCGGAATTCTTTTTTTATTGTCTTCTTCGGAGGGACGGAACACGCGCATTCGTAAAAAATATATCACGCCGAAGTATTTCTTCATTCCTCGCTTGGAATTTGCTCTTCCGTTTATTCCATCCGGTCAAAAATATTTTTATACGATAAATAATTGTTTTCTTCTCTCTCCCTCTCTCTTTTCAAGATAAAAATCAGAATTATTTTTGCGTGGTAATGACATATCTTGTGTGAACTTATCTAGCGATCGATCATCATCGATGACATCGTAATTTTAGTACTCACGAATTTTTTTTTGAAGGCCTTATCGCAAGGACAAAAATTACGCGTGTTTTTGGAAAAATTGTTGCCAAAGTTTCATCATTCGTCAGTCGGTATTCGCTCTTCCGTTTGTACGACTCGATTGAAAATATTTTTTAATTGCAAATAATTTCCTTCGTCTCTTTCATTTCCGAGAAAATAAAAATCAGCATTATTCTTGTACACATTCATGACACTCGGTGTAAAATATTCTACAGACGTCTACCAGTGATGACGTCAAAATTTTGGAATTTGCGATTATTTCCGAACGTCTTATCACGAAAGGGAGAAAACACGCGTATATTTGTAAAACAATCGTTACCAAAGTATTTCTTCACTCTTCGGTCGGAATTCGTTCTTCCGTTTATTCGATTCGATGAAAAGTATTCTTAAATTGCAAACAATTTCTTTTCTCTTTCTTCAAGAAAGTAAAACTCAGCGTTACTCTTGCATATAATATAATGACACTATACGAAAACATTCTACAAACATTTATATACTGAGGATGACGTCAAAATTTTGGAATCTGCGATTATTTCCGATTGTCTTATCGGTGCAAGGACAAAAACATTGATTCTCAATAATATCCGAATGTCTTTCATTGTTTTCTTATTTCAACGAAAAAAATAACTATTCTCGTATAATAATGAAACTTTCGATAAAATTATGTTGTGAACATATTTATCAGCTTCTAGTGTCAAGAGAAAAATTTACTCTTCATTCGGAGCTCGTTTTTTTTCCAGCTCCGATCGGAAGCAATCTCTAAAAGAATACAGAATTAAATTACCCCGCAAAGATAACAATTTAAATAAAATAAAGTTCAACGTCGAAATTTCAGTATTCGCAATAATCTTTCGCGAATGTCTTATCGCTAAATCGTCCACGAGGCATATCGATATATATTGTTTGTTCATAACACCGGCTCCGCGAGATCGCGTCTCGCAATTTTGGCCAGAATTTTGAGCGCGACTCTCGTTGAAAATCGAAATAACACGCGGTCCATTGAAGACGGCAAAGAGCGACGATCGACGTTCGACAAGTGAAAAAAGAACAATATAGAGCTGACAAGCATTCGTACCTGTCGAATGAACGTTTAGCACTCCGTAGCATGAGTTTAAGAGTTTCGCGGAAAGAGCACTCTCGAGTCAGCGTTAATCGCGATTAAGTCCAGGGGGCCACCTGTGGCGAAATTATTCGGAAACTACGGTGTACTCGCGGATGGGACAGAGAGCGCGAGGAGATGGCGCGAGAACGAACGCGATACTATAGAACGAAACGCGTGATCGCGCCAAAGAATCTCGGTTGGTACTCCTGTCTCTCTCTCTCTCTCGTTCTTTCCGTCCAATGGCACTGAGAAGTCGCGCTCCCGTGTAGTTTCGGGAGCGGATACTCGGGGTAGAATTCGATGCGTCTCTCTTCGGCTGTCGCTAAGCGCGTCTCCCTTGCTCGCGAAACAGCGCGGGTCAGCATAAATCGTTCCGAGGATATTTTGCATGTGTTCGTACGCTTAATATAAACATACTTAGACGCGCGGTTTAATAGATTGGCTGGGAAAGAAAGAGGGAGTTCGGGGATAGCGGGTCCGCGAGCCAGCGAGAGCGAGCAATGATCGCGAGTCGGCGTGCTCTCCGAGTACGAAGAGAGTACGAGAGCGCGGGTATAGAAAGTGCCGAAGCTGTCGCAACGCGGCGCGACTAACGGTGCGTTCTCGCGCTCTTCGTCTCTTTTATTTTCTCTCCCTATGCTCTCCCCTTGGCGGTGCATGTCGTGTATATTTGCATTGCCTACTTGCAGAGCGCGAACGTTCGTCACGTGGGTCTCTCTCGTTCATACTCTCCTTCGAATGAACAAAAAAAAGTCATCGCGATTTGTCAACTCTGTGTTCTTTTTCTTCTCGTTCGCGATACGCGCACGCTTTGCCGAGAAAATAAGACGAAAATGAAAATATAACGAGTATGTATAATGAGCGAGAATTGTTAATACTCACGTCGTGCTTTGTTCAGTCTCGCGGACGTTCGTCCATGGCGGAACCTCTCCCCTGTTGTTCGTTTTTTTGACGCGCTCACTCTCATCGTTGCACTTTCTTCGTCCTTTGCACCGTGACACACTGAAGTACCGTGTTCCTCGTATACCGGTTCGTATTATTCGTCGTCCCGGTCCCGCGGACACTCACTCTCTCGCCGTTCCCTCGAATTTTCATACACCGGTCGAAAAATGTCTCCTCGGGCTCATTTTCCGTAGCGCCGAGAAGAAGCGCACTAGGCGGGTCTCTTTCTTCAGGAATGTAGCCGCGTTCGCGCTTCACGCTTGTCCAATACACGCGCCCCGTGTCCGAGTATTGTACGCGTTTGCAGCGAAAATCTCCGGCCAACGGCCCAAAAGTACATCCGAGTGCTCTCGACGGTTTCGCGAGAAACAAGATTTTTCGTAACTCTCCGCGATTCCGCTTTCTCTCTCTCTCTCAATCTTTCTCTCTCGCAAAACAAACAATTGTTTCTCTTCGCGAATAATCGACGACGACGCTTCAATGATAAGCAAATTCACTCGTATCGACGCAATCGCTGATCAATTTCGCGATCACCGAATTCCACTTTTCTCGTCATCCTCGTTTCATCGCGGTCTGGAAAAAAAAAAGACAAACGAGACTTGCATTTTTCTGTCGAAAAAATTCATCGTTGAGTTTTTTTTAATACCCGGACGTACGCGTGCACCAATTTGCATGGCTCGTGTACAAATTTGCAGAGAGCAATCGTGTCATCGCCCTAAAACGACGCCACTGCTACCATAATAACGTGAAGATAAATGCACCGAGAGGAATCTTTTAGAGCGGTATTTCGCTCTCGTGCGCTCGAGATATACCCACGGATTGTCTGCAAAATTCTACTACGATGACCTACACACGTTTATTTCACCCACAATATCTATAAAACTATGAAATTGTATACCTTACATTAATATAAAAAAATAAAAATAAAAAACTGATGAACAACGTAATTTTTTACAAAATAAAATCTGACGATAATCAAAAAATTCGTTAAAATATCGTGTATGAAAAATGCATTTCCAAAAGTTACCGTTTCGCGAGTTCGATACACAAGTTATTCTAGAAATCGTGAAAAAAAAAATCGTAGGACGCACTTGGCAATCGAATTGCGCGTTATCATCCGTTACTTTTTACGAAAATAAAGGAGTAAACTCTCGATTATCTTCGGAAATAATAATTCGACCGCGATGAATAAACGGGCACGAACGTGTGTTTGTTTTTTACTGCGCGAGGAGAGCGCGCGATGGCCCGACCGGAGAATGACTGACCGAGAAAATCGAGGTATGGAGAGTTGAGCCTACTCCCGTTCGCGCGATCGGATGTGTGTGTCGGGGGCCCCCTGGCGAAGAGTGCACACAAGCGACGAGTTTATAACCTCTCCCCGGTGTGTGTACGCGGCGTCTGAGAAGTCTGGATCGGTGCGGGGCCCACGAGCGAGAGACCGCGCTCCAATCGACTCGCTCGCGGTACGATTGTACCAAAGCCTCAGCAAGCACACAGGTGAAACCGGCTGTTAACGCGCGCGCTCTTTCTCCGAGGCCTGGAGCGTGTGTGCGTGCGCGCGCGCTCGCGCGCTGGCATGCGAAACGAGGCGAAGGATCGAGCCCGTCGACATCCGAGACTATCTTCTCCCTCTCGAACAATTCCGAGACGAAAATCTGTCTTGATAAACCTCGTGCGCTTTATATCTGTCTATAAGACTGATAATGAGCACATTATTGTTATATTGTTTCAGCGGAAGGTAAAAAAATTGAGGAGAATCGCGCGAACGAGACGGACTGCCTATTGGGAATGTTTACACGCGCGTGTACACCGGGACAATTGAGTGTTGATCCTCAGGAAACGTGCGTACGACTTTTACGATATTACCCTTGTTGGCTTTCGAAAGTGTTGCTCTTGTAGCTGCGGTACCAAAATGGCCGTTACTCGGCTCGCTTTGGCCATCGTGTATTATTATATGTTGGCGGAAACCACAGCGAGGTCGGGTAACTCGAAACCTCAATGCACAAACATGCTACAACCGATGAGTTATATTTTATACCAGATTACAGGGCTTTTTTCCCGTGTAGAAATTTACGGTACCGCTCTTCTCGCATTACGCGTGTTAATCGCACTGACGAAGCTGGGAAGCCGCATATATACTTTATTTTTCGTACATTAAACACCGTGTTCTCGTAGATCACATTCCAGGGCTGTTTTTTATACTACAAAATAAGAATGTTTTTCGAGATATTGAGAATTTTGCAAGATTTAGCAATGGTGGCAAATAAAACATTCGGAGAGAATAATTGAAAACAGCTGCGCAATGAAATAGCTTTCAACTTTGATGCAAAGTAAACATTAATCGCTGATGTAGGCAAATGTAACCGAGTCATTGCCCCGAGTTGTTTGATCAGAAAGAGACGGAAAATCTCGGCTTTGTTGGCATTCAAAGCAAAAAAAAAGGTGAGAAGATAATAATGGATGAAAAAGTGTAATAATTGCGCGTAATGAAAAATCGTCGCAATGCGACGCGTACAGATTTTGTACATTCTTATTTTTTAGATAAATTTTTAATATGTTTATGCGTAAGGTTTATTACTGTTTTCAAAAGGAAACAAAATTGTGGTCCATTTCGTCCGTGTCCCGCCAAGTTCGTGACTTCAGTCGTTCAACTGTTTTCACGTTTTCGCTGTAGGAGAGCAGCCAATGAGGACCCGCGTCGCTCTCCCGAAGCGCCAATCGGTCGCGAGCGCGGCCGTCATTCTAGCCCCCGCGTCGCTCAGGGAGAGCAACGCGAATCGACTGCTCCAACGTTCAATCTTTTCGCCCTCTTTTTTTGCACGTTTTCAACGCCGAGCGTGGCTTGCACGGTAAACTCGTGATCCCCACCTCAGCGTCTCTTTCACGCCGGACACTCGGACATCTCTCTTTCTACTCGCGCATATTCGCGGCCTGTCCCGAGACGAAAGTATCGCGAAGTATCAAATAACCAGTGAAGAATTCTAATCTGCTACCGGTTTTGTAACCGTTAAATAAATAATAAAAACGTTGATTACCGTGCTCGCTAAAATTTATTTTTGTTCACCGCCGTCGGCCCAACCAAGATTTCACCGGTTATATAGTCGGCACGGGACAAAGACAGCGAGAGAGAGAGGGAGAACGAGATAGACGAAGGAGAAGGAAGCCTACTCCGAAAAGACACAGTGACGAATATACGTGTGATTATAAAACTATTTTCGCCGTAAAACAAAGTGTGCGAGTGAATGAACACTTGGAAGTTGTCGAAGTGATCTCGGTGATCCGGCAATCACGCTGTGGATCGGTGGCGTGGCTGTTTCGTCGGGAGAGAGTGCGTGCGTGCGATCGAGAGAGAGAGAGAGAGAAGGAGCGAGCGGTCGAGAGAGGACGTGCGGGCGGCAATAGAAAGAGAGAAAAAGATAGTGCTAGTAGCTCCATAACCCGAGTAGGACGAACATCGAGCAGCGCGATATGGCGGCGGTCGAATGCTATCAGAACCAAGAGGGCGAGAGCGAAAAAATGAACGTGCAAGAGCAGTCGCAGCAACAGGACGGGAACGAGGATGCGGGACAGCGGGGCCAGCCGACCGCTGGCATACCGGGAAAGGACGACGAGCGAAAATTGTTCGTCGGCGGGCTATCCCGCAACACAACCGACAAGGAGTTGCGTGAGCACTTTGGAAAGTTCGGCGAAATCGAGAGCATATCGATCAAGATGGATCAGTATACCGGCCTCTCGCGGGGCTTCGCATTCATGGTGTTCACCAATCCGAAAACCATCGACAAACTCTTAGCTTCCGGCGATCATTACATCAACAAACGCAAGGTCAGTCCCTCTTATTTCGACTCTTCAGCCCTCCCCCTCCCCCCTTCCCCCCCTTTCCCACCGATCTCTCATTTGTATTTTCTCAAATTCTCTCACCGATGCACGCACACAACCGCCCCGAGAGCCCGATGTATGGATGAGCTTTTACGGTCACCCACCATCTCTCTCCCTCTCGCGCACGTTCCAACCGTGAACGAACTCTCACCAACACGCACGCACACACCAATTTCTTTCCCTGCCGCGCTCTCCTGTCCCCCATTTTCCCCCCCTCGACCCTCCATCTACTTCTCCTCCCTCGCCAACCTCTCTCTCTCTCTCTCTCTCTGCATTCTCTTTTCACCGCGCGAGCGTGTGCGCGCGAGTCTATGCGACGAGCTCCCTCGTACGTACACACGCTCGAAGAAATGCCGAATTATCGCGATATCTTCGTACGGTCTCGCGGGCTATGCGTCTCGCCGTTCAACTTTGGAATCGGTGTTGAACGAATCCGCACGATCTTCCATTACCAGACTCATCCTCGTACACAAACCCCCCTTGCCCCCCCACTTCCCCCTTTTTTTTTTCGCGCAACCCGTGGAAAGCCCGCGGTCACAGAGACATTGGTGGGGATTGGACAATTCGAGAATATTTTGACGATGAAAATGATTGTAGAGTAAGAGGCGTGAAGATGAAAAAAAAAGGTGACGCTCGATGAATCGTTTGTTCCAGGTTGATCCGAAACGCGTGAGCAAGAAGGCCCAGTACGGAAAGATCTTCGTCGGCGGCCTGACGCCCGACATAAGCGACGACGACATAAAGAATTATTTCAGTCAGTACGGGACGATCGTCGAGCTTCAGGCGCCATTCGACAAGATAAAGAATCAGCGCAAGGGCTTCTGCTTCATAACGTTCGATTCGCGGGACGTCGTTTACAAGCTGCTGAAAACACCGAAGCAGACGATAAACGGCCGGGAAGTTGCTGTGAAAAAGGTCAAAGTAAATCCAGAAGCGAATCGTCCCGGCTTCTGGGGCCCCGGTTACGGTTATAGTTACGGGGGTGGTTACGGATACATACACGAACCGAACGACTATCACGGTGGTTACGACTTGCCCTCGAATTTCGATCACAATTCGTTCAGATACCACGAAGATCCGAGTCTCCCCATGGGCGACGGTTACATTCAGTACGGACAGGTTTACATGGGGCCGAACAAACCGCGCGGAAACGGACCCGCGCCCCGTCCTTTCCAGAGACATCAACCCTACTAGAGTTCTCCGTGAATCGTCGGATTTTGTAATCCTCAATGTGCACGTGAAAAGAAAATACGGATAACTCGAGAGAAAGAGAGAGAGAGAGAGAGAGAGAGAGAAAAAGAGAAGCAAAAGAGTGAGAAAGTGAAAGAGAGCATGGTAGAGAGCGCGAGTGAGAAATCCTAGAATTTCGAGGGAAAGCGAGAAATAATAATTATCTCAGTAATAAGGAATAATAAGAAATCGTGAGAGAGAGAGAAAAGAATAGACACAAACCCCGGCTAGCAACATCACGTTCTTTCGCGATTCTTCCTCTCACTCCTTTCAAGATTGTTTTATTTTTTTCTTCTCTTTTTTTATGTTTTCTCCTTATATTTAATAATTTTTAATACTAGCTTGTACGTGTAATAATTTAATAATAGTTCGAGAGTTGGGATACAAAAATCCCACGAATCACAATCTATGTCGCAGGACGCATTGGAAGGTTGTGTTATAAAATTATTAACGGGTATCCAAGTTCCTTGGTATACACATATATACATGTAAAGAAAACAATGCTTAAAGCCTTTTGAAAAATGTTAACGTCAATTGAGCTAACGCGAGTTCGCGAGTGTTCAGAGGGAGTTGAGTTCGTTCTTTCTCGGAAGAACGGACCAATTGGTAAATATCTCGTTAGGGATCAATGTATAAGAGTGATTTTTACGAAGAGCTAGGTGATCTTTGACCAAATGTCAATTACATTGTCATTGACCTAGAAACAAGAAAAAAACTATCGCATGCATTGTTATTTAAACCCGTGAGCCCGTTTACTTAATTGGCACTGAAAAACAGACAATCCAGGCCGTACGATTATCTCTTTTTTTTCCTGCGTCAATGTCAATCTCGTTATTACTTTCATAATTACTTTCTTTCTCGTTTCGCTGCTTAAACAATTTGCGTTGCCGAAAATGTTTGCGGGGATTCACCGGCGCAATCAATATATGAAACTATCTATAGAGCAATGTTAATCCATAGACTATGATTGATTTACTCAGTATGTGAGTAACGAGTTATCAATTCTCAGATAAAATGAAGAAAAAAAAAAAGAAAACTTCCCGCAAAATGTACGCGCACGTTTATTTTCTTCCTGCATAGCTTTTTGCAATTCGCGCGTGTACATAATTCGTTAAAATTGAAGAGCGACAGTACGGTACGTAACCGTATCCCTTTAACAATGCGTGTGCACAACTTTTATTTCTATGCGATTTCATTATTATTTTCTTTCAATTTTGTTTTTCGAGACTAGATGTGGCGAATGTTGAATTATTCACATATATGCATGCGCCAGTGCGTTTAATAATGGTTTAAATATAATATGAATTACAAAACAACAAAAAAAAAAGTGAAAAGAAATATTTGAAAGAAGAGATATTTATAATTAAAATATAAGCTTATTGGGGTGTCGTCGGAAGAACAGGCCGAAGAGAGAGGAAGAAGAGAATTTCTCGAGGTCGAACTCGGGCCTAGGAAAAGAGAGCCTACGAGGGAGTTGGACCGAAAATGACGATTGAGTGTACCTCGCGAAAGAAATCCCTTTTGAGAGAACAAACTGGTGGGAAGAGGGGGAATGCTTTCTACATTAACGAACAAAGAATATCCCAAACGAGCGGGGATAAATAGGTTTGCGAGTCAGCGTGCGAATATACCAAGGCGAGTCAATGTTGATTCACTTACTTGCTATTTTTTATCGCTGAAAAGACTGCTTAGGAGTTTAGCGTTGTATTATATTGGCGAGACGTGCGTGAGGGCACGGTGGACCAATCTTCCCAACCTGACAGATGAATTTATCGACTCCGATCGTTGAGCTTATCGGAAAGTAAATAGCAAAAGATGAAACTAAAATATGTAAGCGGAATGTCATTGAATACAATCGCACACACGTACGAAAAAAAAAAAACGAGAGTGCCAGAATTTATGAGAATATAACAAACAGAAGGAAGGATATACGATAAAATAAAAAATTATATATATATATATTATATATACGTATATCTAAATTATATATTTTTTTCAAGGCTGAAACAGCTCTAAACTTCCGATAATCCCGTACGCGAGGAGCGCAAGTACGGATGGACCAAAGCTCTGACCTTACGAACGAGGAAAAGTATAACCGACGAGTTACGGAGTTTAAAAGTAAATAGATGTTTAGTCATCTGGACGATCAATCATGAATCGAGATACCACGTTTGCTTTTCCACAGCTGACCGTCCTTATGTCATATCGCATGTATACTATGTATACACGGATTGGCCGAGCGAATAGCAGACGCGCGAAAACAAGATGAAGCATAGAAAGATATATTTAATTATCAGGATGTAACATACACACGTTGTACATGTACATACGTACCACATAGGGAGAGTGTGCGAGATCCGCCAGGATATCGAGTGATGGTTTATATATGTGAGATGATGAAGAAGAAAAAGAAAAAAAAAAAGAAACGACATAAAAGGAGTGAAAAGAATAATAACTATACAAATATTTTGTTACTATTCATTACTGTTCGCTTGTTTCACCCATGACACAGTGTATATTTTAATTATAATAAAGAATGAAATACTCTTCACTCGCTGTCTCGCCGTTTGATAAATGATCCGACTGAAATCTAATAATCCTAAATCGTTCGAAAGTACCGGCTAAATTGTTTGACAGGGAGAATGTCTCGCTGGTTGCACGCTCGAGGGCGTTGCGACCGCGTCTCGTTACATGTATATATACGTTGCGCATACAGCATACAGCAACTCCAGCCCAACCCATCATCCCAAAAGAAATTTCAATTATGGCTGCCGCAATGGTATAGCCCAATATCGTGTATACACATGAGATCGTCTCGTCCAACGCGGAGAATCAACGATCACGGTTCGAACGCTGTCTCGTCTTCAGACGCGTCTATTTTCTCCTCGAAGCTTCGATCTGCTCGCTCTCGTAATCGTCAAGAGCGCGAGTGATCAGTGGTGCATGCGTGTGTGTATCCGTACGAACGAAAAATATACATACATATATTGTTGCAAGGGATATCTCCAAGTTCTGTCACCGAAAGTCTTGTCCGATCCGATAGCACGCAGTAATGACTTTTACCCGTGAATCTCGGTAGTTCAAAACAAACAAAAATATTCAGCGAGGACAAGACAACGCGGTTACGAACAACAGCATAATCGTCACTGTTTGGAAATAAAAATACGTCTAGTTTCTGCGTTAGATTGAAATATGTTGAGAGAGAAGTTTTGTCGTTTTCACGACAAACGCTAAATAATTTGTCATCGTTCGTACGTGAACGTGCGTGCTCGATTATGCACGTGTGTTCGATCGAAAGAAACGTCTGATTTTTGCTGTCACCGAGTATGCGATTCACGTTCGTTGCTGTTTTCTTTCTTCCTCGATAAATAATCGAATGCCTTGAGATTCTCGAACTTTTGTAACCTCCTTCCGCAAATCAATGAATCTCTTGATTTATGAATTGTCAATCGTCGTCGTTACTGCGTGAGAAAAGAGCGAACGAGGTAAGTTTGGATTTTTTTTATGAAAATTACTTTTTTGTAATTATTCGTTTATTAAAAGAGTTTTTCTTTGCACAGCGCGATCCTGGAGAATTTCTGAGTAACATGGCTTAGCCAGACACTCCTGGCGGACTTGGCCTTGAGACCATTAACTGCAACGTAGATATTGATCCAATTACAGCATTGATATTGAAGCAGCGCGAAAATTTTCAAGCAAAATGTCTCAACTGAACATCAGCTTGGGAAAGCGTGGCAGAGGTGTAGCCAGCACCTCCGCGACTGCTGTTTCCGCGTCGAGCAGTTCAACCGATCTAGCCAGTTTGTTCGAGTGTCCGGTTTGCTTCGAATATGTTTTACCACCTATCTTACAATGCCAAAGTGGCCATCTGGTATGCAGCAATTGCAGACCAAAGCTCAGTTGCTGTCCAACCTGTCGTGGTCCATTAGGTGAGTCAAAGCTCTTTATGAACCGTCAAATTTTTTTTTTCCTCTTTATTATTTCTATTATTTATGAATTCATCAATAATCGTTATTCAAGCCCAGATTAACGTGATTCTTTTTTCCACTTTTTCATTTACTTTGCAGGCAATATACGTAATCTGGCAATGGAAAAAGTTGCAAGTAATGTGATGTTTCCCTGCAAATATTCCACCAGTGGTTGTACACTCACAATGGTCCACATAGAGAAGCCTGATCACGAGGATGCTTGCGAATTCCGTCCTTACAGTTGTCCCTGTCCTGGTGTCTCATGCAAATGGCAAGGTTCTTTGGAAGAAGTCATGCCTCATCTTGTCATGAGTCACAAAAGCATCACAACACTTCAAGGTGAGGAAACACACTTTTTCTGTTCATGTACTGGGCCAGGGTTGAACTGAAGTTACAACTCTGGAGAAAAGTGATTTTTTAACAACGTATTGGTTAAATTTAAACTTTTTACTTTTGTTAGAGGTTTTTTTTTGTTATTCTCAATGTCAATGAACAGATTGAGCACATTTTTCAATTAATTTGAACAATTAGAATTGTTTGAACATCTATGAAACAATATTTGTAAAATTCATTGAAATTTTCGCAATTATTTAATTTTATGCCGATCTTATCGTTTTTCATTTATATTTCGAAAAAATAAGAAATTTCCCATAAGAATTTTTTTAGAAAATTTAAAGATTGATGATTTTTTAAGTATTCTATGAATCATTTCAAAGTCGAGTACAAAAATTAGTTATAAAATCGATTTTCAAATCGTTCTGTCTCATCGTTAAGAATTCGTCATAAATTTGTATCATCTCTTATCATAAACGTTATGCATGACTAGGTGAGGACATCGTTTTCCTTGCAACCGACATTAATCTGCCAGGGGCGGTTGACTGGGTAATGATGCAATCATGTTTTGGGCATCATTTCATGCTTGTGCTTGAGAAACAAGAAAAGTATGACGGGCATCAACAATTTTTCGCTATCGCGCAGCTAATTGGATCGCGGAAACAAGCGGAAAATTTTGCTTATAGGTAAAAAAGTGATTTTTGATGAAAATAGTCGCATGAGAAGGAGAAAATCTTGCTTATTTTTTCATGAAATATTTTTAAACGATCACAGATTGGAACTAAACTCGAATCGCCGGCGGCTGACTTGGGAGGCGATGCCTCGGTCCATTCACGAAGGTGTTTGCGGGGCAATATTTGCTTCGGACTGTCTCGTCTTCGACACCTCTATAGCTCGGCGTTTCGCCGATAATGGCAATCTCTCTATCAACGTTACGATATCAATGGTTTGATAGAGAGAAAATTGCCTTCGAGTATACTTGTAATCACGAGAAGTGGATGGAGGTATGCGAGAATTGTTAACACCGACGTACTGATGGTATGGAGTGAAAAAAAATGAAGTGTGCGCGATCACACCAAAATAGCTGGAAAATTTTCAAGTTTTTGTTCATATGTATAGATTTTTTTTAAACACGGAACGCGTATACGTAATGTGATCATCGAAATCTCGGATTAGCTTTTTTTTTTAACTTGAAATTCCATTTTTTCGCGTCTCATTGCATGATTATTTCACGAGTGCTGATTTTTATTATGAATTAATCAAAAGCCCAATCATTTCTTAGCAAGCTCCCTGATTTTCCGAGTACTTGGGGCCCAAGGACCCTATTGTGATAATGGTATTTAATCGCCTGATAGATTAAGCACGAGGGGTTTCGAAATAAAAAAAAAATTATCACACAAAATTATCGTTCTAATGGTATACAAATTTTATGTTGCGTATATCAAGTGTGTTTAACGCGGGTAGAATCCGAAAAGACTCCATTCACTAAAATTAACGTGAGAGAGAGAGAGCTTCGTGAAAGTAATTTGTGGTTATTGTCGACGAATCATGAAACGAAATTAAAGCTAAAAAATAACGAAAATTGTCAAAGGGATATCGAAGCTTGGAAAACTATTAACGGCCGCATTTTATTGGGCAGCGACACGATTACCTGCCAAAGAACGCAGATCTCAATGTGTCTAAAATGAAAGATAATAGAAAAAAAAGAAAGAATATTTAGACTGAATTGTAGGCTATACTAATGACAGAGGAAATGGAAGATATTTACGAACGGTAGATGACCTTTGCTGCACAAGAACGTTAAAAAAAGAAAAAAAAATATGCGTGTACCTCTCATATATCAGAATGAAGGTGAAAAAATCTTTTTGCCATGTCTTTCTAATGACAAAGCAGAGAAACCCTTACTTCTTTATCATTAATTATTTATTTGCTGTCAATGAACTTGTATTTCTCGAGCTTGTCTTGATGTCTAAAATTTATGTATATTTTAAAATGCTCAGGCTCCGACCCATGTACCTAATGCGTATGAAAATGCAAGGTGAAAATAGCAAAGCGAAAAATAACAGACACTGAGCATAAATATGTTCTTTGAGTATGTTAGCCCATAAGCGAATTGATGTATATAGTTTGAATTAATTTTCAGAGATAAAACTTTAAGTAATTTTTAGAAACTCTGTAGTTTCATAATTATTAATTTATTAATCAAGAGAGAAAACAAGAAGAGGAATCTGATCGATGATTGTATCACCGTCGCATTGGTCGTATTAAAATTTTGATCTGCGACTGTCGTGTTAAGTATATTCAATAAATAGATCGATACAAATATTTTCTTGTCATATGTCCGAAGAAAGAGCATAGTCTGTAGAGAGTAAGGCTCGTATTGTTTTACGTTAAGTTTTTCGACCAGTGAAAGCTATACCGTTATTTTCAAAGAGATTTGTTATGCAACGAGTAAAACTAATATTTTGTCATTATGAAATACTCCTGACTCGTGTGAAAAAAAAAAAAATAACAAAATAAAGTACATATTGATACGCAGAGGTGCGTTGTTCGTTGTTGGGCCTTCAACGATGAAAAGTAAAGAAAAGAGAGAAAATAGACGTGTAAATTCATTAAAAAGGAGTGCAATGAAAATTGAAGGCACGGATTCTACGTGCTACAGAGGAAAAATTGGCCGACGAGATTTTAGTTCCGATGGTACATCGTCGAGGACTGGGCGCAACTCCTACTCCTATCTTTCGATGGACCAATGACTATGCGCTCGAGTCATGAAAAAGGCATCGTTGCAGGACCAATCGTGTTACTCGTAGTATCGTTTTCTACGCGAGCGTGATGGCGTTATGGTGCCCGCGGGGGCGAGAACGGGGGGGAATAAAGTCGCGGAGTAGACGAAGGAAATCAAGATGGCAACCGGTAGTAGTGCGAGGAACGTGTCAAACGAGTGTAACGATGTCAATAGTGACAACGGCCAAGTAATCGAGTGTCGTTTCGTATCGTCATCAAACTCGGTCAGCCAAGATCCGCGCGATGTTGTCACGAGCAGTGATGAACCGTTGAACAACACCGAAATCCATGATTACGGCAAAGAAAATTGCAAGACGCCCAGCGGGACGCCCACGATTCTCGTAACAGCGTCATCGTTGACGAGTTACTCACGAATCAACAACGAGACGTCAATAATAAAAGACGCTCCTGCCTTTTCAACAATGCATGAAAATCATGAAAATATCGACGACAAAACGTTTCATATTGTTACGAGTGATGTGAAAACAAAAAGACACGAGGATTCGCCAGTTGTGCCGTGCAACACGCAAAACGTTCACATTCGCGGCAAAGACGCGAACGATTTTCCCCGTATATCCTGTGAGCACGAAGGTGAATCAAAACACAATACTTTTTTTCCACTTTCCATCGAGATTTTTTCCTTTTTGGTACAAATTACGCGTGTCGGGCTATCACGGAGTATCGGGGGTATCTGATTTCGAAAAAATTTCTAGAAAAGTAACAGCAATGGTCTTTTGTGGGTCAGGCTGTAAAGAAAAAAATAGGGACATGAGACGACTTAAAAACCGTTTTTATCTGTTCTTTTTTGCTTTTTTTATGTTAATTCTCATTACAACACTAAAATTGTTACTTTAATAGAGTATTATTAATACTTTGATACTTAAAAATTTTTCAAAAATATTAAGAAACGTTTATTCTGATGATTGAAAAAAAGTTTGTCAATAAAAAAAATATTTTTAGCGGATGAACCAAAAGCGGAAGCTTCGATGATCTTCATGGAATCTTCCAAACCATCTGTTCAGGTTAGTCATTTGTACGGGATGGAAAAAAAAGGTAAAAATCCTGGAATATGTTAAAAATATTTTATTACTATTTTAGCAGTCCAATATGGAAAACAGTAGCGAGACGTGTGTAGAAAAGAATGTCCACTTGTTTCCATCGAGTCTGGAAAAGTGTGGCAATGTCTTGAGCAAGACACCTCAGTTGGGAGAAAGTCCAAGAAGCAGCGGCGGCATCGTGAACAGTCCCAGAAGTCCGGACTATCCGCCTAGAGTGTCGATCAGTCCCGACGACGGTCACCCCACCTTTGCGAGCGCCGTGGAATGTAAATTGTCTACCAAGAGCAATTGTGAGCCTACAAACGCGGAGGACAAAGAAGCAGAAACAGCTAGAATTCGTTCAAAGGAAGAACCCTGTGTAACGAGTACCAGTAACGAAGAGAAACAAGAATGCCTGGAGGATACAAAAGATGAAAAAGAGATCCCCGTGAAACAAGAGCCGATTGTAAATTCGGATTCAGACGAAAAAATAATTGTCAAAGACCCGCAATCTGCCACTGGTTTGGCAAATGTGGAGAAAATGGAAGTCTCGATGGAGGTCGATTCTGTAAAATCTCAGGATGACTTGGGCGGCGCGGGAATCGTCAACGCGACTGTTGGAACTCCCGCGTCCGAAAATACACAGAAATTATCCTCGACGATATCCTCGTCGAGTGAGAAACGTGGGAAAGAGCACAGTGACAGACGTCATTGTTCTCGTTGCTACAAGAGGAGTAAAATAAAACGAGCCAGTATCGGCGTTCAGTGCAAACGCGATCGTACGTCACATCTTCTTCAACAGCATAAACAGATTGCCGGCACGTTTCCAAAATCCAACAGTGAAAATCTTCGCCTAAATTTGGGCACGAAAAACTGCAAGACACTGCACTCGAGCGAGAACGTAACACGAACAGCTGGATATGAACAACTGGAACATCTCAAGTACAAAAAATTTATACACATAGAGACTTACCCGAACGGTGGAGCGACTGTTGTGCACATGTATCAGGATGAAATCTCGATATTGTCGAAGGAACAGGTCGAAGAATTGGCGCAAGAGTACTTCAAGGTAAGTACTCTTTTTTCACTAAAAATTTGGTAAATCATATGGAAAAGGCTTGATGTATCGTCAGATATAAAAATAATGAATTTTTTTTCAATTTTCAGGTGGTTTTCGGCGAGGACGAAAACGGTAATGCTTACCATGTAATGGGCATCGTGCACAACGCAGCCGCTTATTTGCCGGATCTTCTCGATCACATGGCTCACAATTATCCCACGTTGACGGTGAAGAATGGTGTTTTGGGTCGCAACAGCGACATCGAGACGACGACGATGCTGCAGTACAAGGAGCATGTTTGCAAGTCTTACAACAACGGAACTGTCAGATATGGACCGTTGCATCAGATCAGTCTCGTTGGTACTGTGCACGAGGAAGTCGGAGGATACTTTCCCGATCTTCTTCAAAGACTCGAGGAGGATCCGTTTCTGAGAATGGTAAGTTACTTTAAAAAATGAATACTTTTTTACGCTTTTTGTTACTTTTCATTCAATGGGATTCTTACTCTCGGGTCACTCGTTTTCGTGCAATTTTTGACAAATTTCTCTTGCTGTGAAATTTTTTTAAAAAATCCTAAATTCTTAAATAACTACTTTAGATTGTACCTTTAGTTGTAACGTTACCGGTAGTTAATATCGAATAACTAACAAAAAATATTCAGTGCTTTTCCTTTCCGAACATTTAACGTTGACCTTCCGAAAACACACTCACGTGTATTTTTTTTAAATTTTCAAATGTGGAAATGACCAATGTGTAAAGAAGAACAAGAGTGAAAAATCAGTATAATAATATAAATAAGACGTAAAAATGCAGCCAAAACACTTTTTCACAGACAATGCCATGGGGACCATTGTCGGTTGTAAAAATGGACACACCGGAAGAATCGAACGACGGTCCGATATTGTGGATAAGGCCGGGCGAGCAGCTCGTGCCAACGGCCGACATAAACAAGAGTCCGTGCAAACGACGTCGCACCGGAATAAACGAGTTGAGAAATTTGCAATACCTGCCGAGACTGAGCGAGGCTCGCGAGTACATGTTCGAAGATCGCACGAGAGCGCACGCCGATCACGTGGGTCACGGTTTGGATCGCATGACGACAGCCGCCGTTGGAGTCTTGAAAGCGATTCATGCCGGACAACCGTCCGAGTACAACAGGATAACCAAGGATGTTGTCGCCTTTTACGCCGGTGACTTTCCCGAGCTCGTTGAGAAGTTGCAGCTGGATCTTCACGAGCCACCGATATCCCAGTGCGTTCAGTGGATCGAGGACGCGAAATTGAACCAGTTGCGCCGACAGGGTGTGCGTTACGCGCGTATTAATCTTTACGACAATGACATATACTTCTTACCGAGGAATATAATTCACCAGTTTCGAACGATATCGGCAGTCTCCAGTATAGCCTGGCACGTTCGCCTCAAGCAATATTATCCCGATTCGCCGGCAAACGCGAATATCCGGCACAGTCGAACCGTCAACGAGACTTCTATGCATTACGAGGAGAAGAAGGATACCGATGGGGCGCTGACGTCGGACGAGCAAAAAGAGAACACCGATCGGCAACACATGGAAGAGAAAAAGGCAAAGGAGCGCGCCGCCGAATATCAGGGTAATTTGAAGAAGTCGGACCATCACGGGCGCAAGAGAAAAGAGGAGCACAAGAATCGCGATCGTACAAGGCAGACGGAAATAAGCAAGAGAAAGGACGAGCGGCACATCGGTGGGAATGCTCACAGCGAGAACATCAACGACGCCGATAAGAGAAGCAACGCGGAGTCGTTGACTCACAAACGGCGACAGAGCGACGAGAGAGGATCCAGAAGCAAGAAGAGTCACGACGATCGTCATCGCTCGAGCAGAAAATCGTCGAGTGGTCATCGCAGTATCGCGAGCAGTAATCACGAAAAGAAAAAGTACTCTCACGAAGGTATAACCAGCGAATCGACCAAGATCGATTCTCAGAGACGCTTCAGTACCAGCGAGATCGCGTGCACGCCTAAAAAAGAGGAACCGTCGTCACCGGGCATGGCCCTGCAAGAATCAACGACTGAAAGTGTACTTCCGATCGAGGTTGAACCGGTAAAGCTTGAAATACCGGAGGATACCCCGAGCTCCATCATTCAGTCTTCCGAGGAGACAAAGACCCAACGAGCGACGATTGACGAGGAGACTCTGCGCTCGAGACAGGAGGCTGGAAAGATCTACGCCACCGAGGTCGTTGACAAAGCTTTGGAAATAGCGATATACAAGTCGAAGACCGACGTCGAGGAGGTTTGCCAATCGCTTCGTTTCGGAGTCGCTGATGCCTCGAAAGAGGTCCTACGAAGAATACGAGACGAGTGCGAGGCCATAGCGCGACAAATCTCAGACGGCAAGACCGGGGTCTTGGATAAATATCGCGGGCTGTTGGAGAAGGAAACGATCGCAGCGTTCACGTCCAAGATCGAGTGCGCGACGGAGAACGCGGTGAAGGCTCTTATGGAAATGGCAGAGGAGGAGGCGAGGGAGCGAGCCAAGAATACGGACCGGAAGTCGCCCGAAGCTGACGAGAATACGAACAAAGAGACGGAAACGACGAGAGACGTCGCGAACAGCGAGGCTGAGGCGAGAGTCGATGCTTCGTCGCCGACGAACCGGGAATGTCCCCTGAGCAGGGTCGAGGAAAAATCGCCAAAGTCGGAACGACGCAGCACTGGGGAATCCCAGCGTAAGCACAGCAATAGCAGCAGCAGCAGTAGCGGTCGTGACGATAAGGAAACTCGGGATCATCGTCACAAGGAGAGAAGAGATCGCGACCGCGAGCGCCAGGAGCACAAGAGACGACGACACAATCACGACGTCAATGACAAAACGAGGGAGAGCACGTCGAAGGGCGAGCGTTCATCTTCGTCGAGCGTGCGAAAGGACAGCACGGAAAATCGGAGCTCGACGAAGGAGTCGAGCGAACGCAAGAGGAAGCACGAGCGTCATCGCAGCACGGAGAAAAACAGTCACAAGAGTTCACCCGACAGCCACCATCATCAGCACAAGGACGAGTCTGCGAGATCGCGCTCCTCGAGCTCCAGTCACAAACGCAAATCGAGCTCGAGTTCGAGTCACTCGCACAAAGACTCGAAGAGGCCGCGTACCGAGGAGAAGAGCAGCCTCGAGCCCAGCAACGATACGCCCGTTAAAAATTCTGATAACGGTGCTAACAACGATCGCTCGAGTGCAACGTGAATCTCCGATCTGCCTTCTCGTTTTCTCGACACCGACGAGCGCACAGTGTCCTCTCATCGTTGATCCGAGCAAGTTTCGGACCTTGCGCGTCGAACAAACGCCCTCGAAGCGCATTAAAATCCAGGCGATCGATGCGAACGATCCTTGTTGGCCTGAGAGAGGGTTGCATCGAAAAGATCTGTTCTCTCGGCGTCAAACTTTGGCTCAAGGCATGCGTTTAAATTTCTCGGACCAAAGTTTTTTGCAGCGAATATCCGACGTGTCCGGATACGAGATTTGCACGAATTACCTGCAAACCGAGAGCTTCGAGAACGGCTTTTATAATCGACGAGAAATATTCATTCGAAAGGGTACGACGGAACTGGTTGAGAACTGTGCGTTGTAAATATATATAAGATAAGCAGTGATACGCGTCAAGTGAGAGTTCGGAAAGTTGGAGCGAGACAGTGACGACCTGTTACGGCCAAAATTACGTTTTTACCAATTATTTATGTTCAAAGTATATGTTTAAGTTATTTATGAGATTAACGTATACGAGCTTCGTTTTCATGAGCCTCAAATTATTTACACATTTTTGCGTATATTCTTCACAGAGTAGTTTTTTTTTCTCTCTCTCTCTCGACAGTAATCACTTCGAGCATGAAAATTTCATGTGTTTCGTTGCTAACGAGGCCTCTGTTGAAACGATCTTCCATTTAATTATGATTATTTATGAGAGTGGTTAACGTATTGGGCTTTTTAAAGACATTGACGATGATTATGAAACTTGAGTTTATTTCATGTACGTATCCGCGTTGTTTTGTCGCTCATGAGGATGAATACCGGAGATGACCGATAAAAGCGTACACGATGTTATACAACCGAGTGATTGAATTAAGAACTCTGAATATCTCTTTTTTTTTGTTTATTGTTTAGCCGGTGCTGCGTTTCGCGTATTCGTCAACTATCCGTAATAAGTTGAAAGAATATACTGCCCTGTGACTTGTTTCTACTCAAATGTCCAATCCCGTTCAATCGATGACGGAGTTGTACTTTGATTTTTTTTTTCGTTTCTTTTCGTTCAATATATGGCATAATTCTGCAAATCTTGTGCTTCTTCCCCCCCTCGCCTCGTTTTATCTTTTTACCACGATTTCATCTTTTTATTTCTTTGAATCACCTTAGTGTATACGTGTGTATGTTTTTTCAGTCTCGTCTTAATAGTTCCTTCAGTACTGAATACAAAAAAATAAACAGTATTTTTTGGCTTCTCCTTCATCGATCGCAGTTGAAAAAAAAAACGCGGCGTAAACGCGTTTTCATCGGTTTTCTGAAAAATCTGTTATTACAAATTACGTGCGTGGTCATTAAATGCCACGTTATTTTATTAGCTTGCTAAATCTTCGACGATCTTTCCCGAAATGAAGGCTCTTCTCGATCTTTTAAAATATTTTTTTAGCGCGGAACTTTGCTTGTAGGAACGACGAATGCCTTGAAGAGTTGAATTTTACTATAAAAAAAAACGATGGATCAAATTGAAGAGTCTGAGTGTAAAATATACGTGAATCTCGCACGGAGTTCTCCGTGCAGCGGTAAATAATGTAATTATATATAAAGCACCTGTTTCCTCTCTGAGAAGATCGAAAAGTTATATGACCGAGAAAATGAAGAGACGAAAATTGGATTGGCGCGACGACGGGAATTGAATCGCTTTGTATATTTGTAAATACAAAAAAAAAACAAAATTATTGGAGTACATATGAATGTTGAATACGGCAGATTAAGATGACTGAAGTAATCGTGGAGGAGTTTTACAGAGAAATGAAGAGAAGAAAACAATAAAATATATGAATGTGAACGTATAAACGCACCGGTGCCGATAGTCAACGCCGGAGTATCGTTGCCGACACTAAATATTAGTATTCTATCGATTAAACAATTATGAGTCTATCAAAAGGAAACAAAAAAAAATTAAATGAATACAAATATGGCGTTGATCGAAATAAAGAAAAGGCATAGGGTGTAGCTATGACTAGAGGTTATTGTAAGTATGTAGTTTTACATAATATACCCGTCACACATGTAGATTACTCGCATTCCAACATTTAGGTTTTTAACGAGACGAAAATGAATAAATCACTTTTATCAAGCATACGTTCGGTTAATCAATTATTCAAACCTTGCACATACCTCTTAATACATAAGACAGTTTATTCATAAAATCATTACAATTTATTTTCGATGGCAAAATATGAAACTAATGTTAAAAAATTGGAAATTCTGTGCCACCGGTTCGTATCCATGGTGGCCAATAATAAGTAAACTACCTGCTGTCAAAAAGGTAAAATGTCAAAATTTTCATAAATGATTCAGTTAATAATTTATCACGAAGCAGTAAAAATAATTCACCTGTACTTACCAGTGAACAGTGGATTTCTTCCGAAATATTTTCCCTTTCGTAAGACGATGATTTAAAAAAAAAACAAATGTTCAAACCATGCGAGAAGTATGAAATAGTTAAGAACGAAATTAAAGAAAAAGACAATAAATTTTTAGAAGGATTACGAATACATAGTAACACACACGGCAAATTGGTGGACAGTAATTCTTTGGAATGTATTTACAAGAGTAGTACAAAGAATAACTCGATTTTACACGAATCCATTACATAGACTAATTAAAAATTACAGATAAGCAGGTGAACAGTTTAAATATTAATCGAGGCACGCGATAATAAGGCGACTCTACCAAGAGGATTGGGGGATGTGACCATTCCTTTACACGTAAGACAAAATTCGTTTTTTTATTCCCACTCCGTGTACGAATCTTTTTCCCTATCATTTTTTTTTCTCCAAATATACCACAAACTTATATCACGTTAAAACTTATGCATATAAAAAATTGGGTCTTCCTCTGAATCACATGGGAACGCTTTTTTTTCTTTAGTTCCTTATATTCGTAATCGTTAATGGACGTTGTAGTGACAATAACACGATATACTCCACGGCGAATTTTTTTTCTGAATCACAATATGAATTTTTTTTTCTTCCTTTCAAACAATTTTGAGTGACCGTTTTTTTTTTCGATCGGAACAAGATTGCTCGCGGTTAGTCACAAGTTGCAGTGTTAATTTTTGGCTGGGAAAACTCAAATAAATTCTGCTCGCAATCCTGTTCCTCATTCTTAGGAATTTCAAGCCATGAGCACGAAAAACACGTTACGAAGCAAAGTGGAAAAAAAATTCTTTTCCTCAGGTTGAACTTATTGGATTGTGCGTCATTAAAATTTCTTGTTTTAAATATAATTGTTTTTTTTTAATTGAATGTCACAATAGTGACGAGATATGAAATTTTGGGTTTACATGTGCACTTAAATTTTTTAATGTAATTTTCATAAGAATCGTTAAGTACGTCAGCAAAAAGAAGACAATAATACGCGTTAAAAAAATAGACTGTTTCTCGAGTGAAATGTAACGGAGAAATAGATGTACGGAAAACAAAATTCACAGAACAATCGAATATTTTCCATTTCGTTTCGAAATTGATTCGACTGTAGTTTGAAATGACACGTCGTCTGTACTTAAAGAAGAGATTCACGAATATATACACAGGGTCATAGATGGACAAAAGTTCAAAATAAAATGCATACTGCGAAATATAAAAACCAAGTAAAATGTATTCTATGGGCAACATCATATGATAATAATTATAGCATTATTATGCTTGATACACTGAAATATTAATCATATTGCGATGAGTTTACAAGTCTGCTTTTTTTCTCGTGTTTGTTTTTTCTTGTTTCCTTTTCTCTTTCTCTCACTCTCACTCTCTCGTAATATAACGTATATATGTGATGTACATAGAGCATTATCAAATAACAATCATTAATTGCTAAATTTCTCGTTTAATTAATCTTACTGACCGACGATAGGCAATATATATATCATCATACTTCTTTTCATCTTCTTCTTTACCACATAGAATCGGTAATTCATAAAAACGTAACGTTTATTCATAATAGTTGGGTAATTTTTTTTTTTTCATTCTAGGAGAGGAAAGGGAGAGCATGTCAAGCACCAAAATGAAATGTAAGATTAAACAGGATGTTCGCGTTTTCGTTTTCTTCACCTCCGTTTATGAGATTCCACAAAGTCATCAACGTCCGAGTTGTTCCTCTCTCGTTCTTTTTTTTCTACAACATTCCACGTCTTTTTTTTTTATTTATTTCTCAACGCCCGTCGCTCGAAAAATGTTTGGGACAATTGTTACGTTATCGGACAATCTTTTGAAGCTGCCGCAAATTTAAAAAGAAGAAGAAAGAAAAACGTTCGATCGCGAACGATACTATTTTCCGTCTCTTTCTTCTCGTTTTTTTTCTCTCTCGATAAAACAACGTGGATTAGCAGATTACCAGGAAATCAACCGATCGTGTCGCTCTCTTATCACATACACATAATAATAATATATATGTATATACGTATCTTGGCGAACATTACAATTGTTCACGAACATAAACCGAGTCTTTGTCTTCAACATCGCAACTACACGTAAATCCAATTTTTTTCCTTTATCTTACAATTTTCTAACAGCTATTTTTTTTTCTTCATTTATTAGTTAAAAAAGAAGGAGAAAAAAATATTGGATCCCAGCTGACATCTTCGAGTTATATTCGTCTCGGTTTTTTTGTATGGCTTTGCAGTTGTCCGTTTAATTTAAAATATGTTACGATGGCACTATATGAATTAGTTTCTTCCCCTTTTTCATCTCGATTCGAAAAATACGCTCGCAAACATACACACTTAACAGCAAATCCTTTCGCGAAGGTTGTTCATAGATTTCTTTTCTTTTTTTTTTGTCATTTTCTTCACGTGTTAACATTTCATTTTTGAAGATAAAAAACAAATATTAAACGACCAAATTGAAATCGTTTGGTCATTTCGAAGTATCTTGAAACGGTATACGTAAGCTCGTCGTATTTTTTACAATCGAATTTTCACCAGTTAATTGTCAACTGTAACACGCGAAATTCCATAATTCTCTTCGCCTTTCACTTTGCACGAAAAACACACGCACACTCACACCGACAGACATTCACCTTTCCTAACTCGTGAAAACATTTCAATTTAACGATTTTTATAATCTCTATTATACAAATAAATCGTACAATGTTACAACACACTAATATCCTTATATACGTTGATAATAAATTTTTGTTGTTGTTTAATTATATAGATTTATCAATTATAATTATTATTCTTTTCGTTTTCACTCAATGCGCGTCTCGTTAAACTCGATCAGGTATGAAGAGTCGATTTCCTTGGTCTCAATCATCACTCGAATTCGTTCAACTTTTTCATCGTACGATTGGAGGATTGAAAAGTGGAGGAAAAATATTACATTGACAACATTTGTTTTTGTCTTCCTACAAGATTTGTCGTTTCTTGTCGAAATATAAAATATATATATATATACTTTTCAAAGATTGCCAATTTTCTTTTCGAGTTTCTCGAGACTCATCTTCGATAACAGTAAGTATAACAGCTAATGTGGCGATATATAATTTCTCTTCCTCTCCTTCATCGTCGTCAATCATAAATGAGACGCTACCTTTGCGTTGTAAGATATGTCCAGTATTTAAATCTTCTCCTTTTTTTCTTAATTCCAATATGTTTTTTTGTTTTCTTTATATCGGTTTATCTGCAGTGACAACAGTTGTGGCTAGTACGTACATCATTAATCTCACTTTGCTAATCTTTACACCGACTCTTAACCGTGCTGTGCATTACAATTCATGATTTTCTTTAAATCCTATTTTTACTCTGGTTACTTGATCTCTTCGATTAGCGTGTCGGGGACTCACAGGACAACCGAGCCAATCCATCGAGCATGAAAATTCCCTGCCTATTCCTTCAAAAAAAACGTTTTTCTTCACTTTTAGTTAGGACATTACTGATAAATTTGACAGTTCTGAAAATATTTCGAAAAACGACTCCAGTTCTCACGTGGTTTCCCACGTGTACACATACTCGTATATGTATACAGATATATAATTTGTTTTTATTCTGCAATAATTCTGTCTACAAAGCCAATTACAGCTTTTTTTCCAGATTATTTCATTAATCGTATATTTTTACTATACAAAAGATGCAATAGAATCTCTCTTACTTTTTCGCTTGCACTCATTCTCGCTCTTTCGCTCCCTCTCTCTCTCTCTCTCTCTCTCTCATCTGAACAATATTTACTATTAATATAAAGCTCCTTTTTTAAAGATGGTCCATATCATTCACAGCGTTCCAACAACTTTAACAGTCCCTGCGAGTTTCAATTATTTCCTCATATTTCAATCATTTACTCTTTAATAACTGAAGAAAAATATATTTTCCAATCGTAGTAACCAACGAGAATAAAAAATTTCGAAAGAAGACTTCAGAGTTGAAGGAAAACTAAAATTTTGTACAATTGACTCAAAAATAATGACACTATTTCTTCTCTAATCATTAAATAGATCATTGATCGAATTTAAAAAAATTCATTTTTCAAATCGATTGAAATTATTATTAATTTCGTACTTTTCACGTCCTGCTCTCAACCGTTCTTCTTCACGTGATTTCGCCTCTACTTCGACGCCACACAAACTTCAATGTTTTTACACGTAGTCCATATTAAAAATATAGATTAATGTGATTGGTGTGCGTACGAAAAACTAGAGTCAACTACGTACACTCGAAGAGTTTATTTACGCATGTTCTCTTATTTCCTGATATTTTTCTTGTTCTTTCTTTCGTTTTCTTCGTAATATATCCTTCATTTGCATATAGTCCTTAAATTCTATATCACTATATTGTATATTCGTGATGGAGCAAGTTGTGTAACCGACGTTAAAACTTTTCCTTTAAAAGTGCACAGTGTGTTTGTGTATATATATATTTTTTTCATTATATCTGTTTCGTATTCTTTAAAATTTATTTACTTCTTTTTACGTCTTTCATTCCTGAGTTAACGATTCATTACTTCAATTGTCACTCCTTGCTCGTATTTGTTTATTTTTTTTTCGTGCCTGTATGTGCGTCCGGTTTCATTGTTACAAAATAAAATGTTTTTCGTTAGTCTCGATAACCGATCGAAACTTCGTAAGTACGGTTACGACTGTTTGGCTCTTTCTTCGCATCGTTTCTCTCATTTTTCTCTCTTTCAAATTTCTTCTTTTCAAAGTTTAAAGGCATTTTTTGGAGCATGGATTTTTTGGTTCTCGTTCAAGCGAATTATATTAATTTTTGTTGAATTGTAATGTTAAAAGTTCGATATTTGGGACGAGACAAGGCCAAGAGCACTTCCATGTAACACGTTCTAAAACGTTGTACATTCGATTGAATATTAAGTGAAAAAAAAGAGAAATGTGCTTTTTTTTAAAAGAAAAAACTGACTTTGAAAAATTTAACGATCGAACAATCTCGTTTTTCCATCTTACGTCGAGTTTAGAAAAATTCAAGTAACTATGGATGACGATATCAGTATACGTTTGCTCATCTGTCACTTTTCTTCGATATATCAAATTTAATTTATTTTTTATGAAAAATAACAATTTTCTTATACTCTCCTTTATGTGCAGCCTCGAATCTGATACTTCATTATTTCTTCTTTCATTTTTTTATTCGATAAAAAAAGTTCATGTTGCCTAAATGATTGCACTTTGTGATAAACGTTGAGTCCTAAGTACGAGCAAATCTCTCATCGCTCAGACTATTTGGTCTTCGCATTTCTCTTCTACTTCCTTTATTTTCACAAGATTGGACGTGTGTTTTCTCTGGTATCGTTACAATTGATACGTGTAATCGTTAAAAAACACGACCTCACGAAAAAATATCTCAGAGCAAGTTTTGTTGTTACATTGAACAATTTCTGCGTGTGTGTGTGTTTTTTTTATTAGTTATTAGAGGAGGGCCACAAAATTATGCCAGGCACTATTTGTTTCTTTACCTGTGTAAATCTATCGAGGATACATTAAGTTACATCAATTCAACGAATATATGAATCTTTGTAAACATTGGTACACAATTCATCCTCTCTCCTTTCATTAAAAGTCCCTCATTTCGAAGACGAGTGCTTTGGGACGTTTTGCAAATTTTGGTCTAATATGTGTTTTTCCCCCTAGTACTTCGTATTTATTTTATTTTCTCTCTGAAATTTATGATTTAATGTTTATCAACGATTTCATACGATTTTTTTTTGTAAATCTGTCCTCGTTATCGACGATCTTTGAAAATGGTCTTTACTAATTTTCTTTTCGAAAATATTTGACGTGTTCAATCTCAAAGATACAAAGTTTTTTGTTTTTTTTTTTTCATTGTCGACGTTGCTATTTGCATCTGTAAAATGGTGCACTTTTTTCAGCATTACTTTAGGTCACTGTAGTCGCTTATTTTCAAATTTAGCGGATGCTCCTTTTTATTTTTCAAAATTTTTTTCATCAGTTTACTTTCTAAATATAGATTTTTTTTTAAAATTCTTTTTACTTATCATATCAAATGTGCAAAATGCTCGTGAAAAATGTGTACATATGCTAGTATGCATTTAAAAAATGTATCACACTTAAAGTCACGCCAGACCCTGAGTTTTTCAAGAATTTATCAAGTCATCCATAGATTCGTATTAATTTAAATATTGACTGATAACCCGTCGAAGATGAATGAATAATTATTAAAAATTATATCCAACATTGGTATTGAATTAGTGAAAAAAATTCAGTGCCTGGGAGACTTCTGATGTTTATACGTATTTCTGCATACTCGAACTTTTATACATGTATATCATTTCTGCTTCATTGAATTTTTCACAGGATAGATAACTTTCGATCTTTGATCGAGGAACAAATTTACGCAATTATTTATTATTAAATCGTACCATAATTAACCATCTAGGACTTAAGACGAAACAAATGTTTATTTTTCTGAATTTCTCTTGCCCTCCTCTGATCGATGCCAAAGTCGGTATCGCCAATTTTGAAAAGTATCTATCCTCTTTCAAAGTATATATAATATATATTCAATGTATATATACATACATATATGTATATACATAATAAACATACGAATTTCAGTAAGAGTTTATAATTTTCATACTAATCAACGCTACGTAAATCCTTTATCTACCTAAACTATTTCATAGGTACATTATATGTAATAATTATATAATTTTTATCTCTCAATATATTAATTTCGAATCTTGTTCTCAAAGAACACGACGTTATAATTTCTTCACTTTTTTTTTCTCATTAGTATCAAATGAATGTTTCCAGCAAAAAAATTTTCCACATGCTTGTAATACGGCCCAGCAGACATAGACCGTTAATATAACTCTCTCAGTTTTGTCTTGCTAATAGAAGAAAAAACACACACACGCGCGCACACAGATCGGACACGCACTCGGAATGCGTGCTCTGAGACAAAAAAAATAAGGGAAATGAGGGAAAAGAGGGGAGCAACGCGTTTGCCCATGTCACAGACAAAAGGTTTCGTTTATCGACGATAAATTGATCTTCAAATCGATGTAGCAGCACTGATTTGTAAAGCAAAAACTATGTGATAGTAATTTAAAGAATACAAAAGAATATGATAAAACGTTTCGTAGCGAGAGATTTCTGTCAAGATTTAAAAGAGGAAAAAAGCACAAAAAATAATAATAATAAAAAAAAAACAACATTACGATTACGAAAAAGAGTAATTCGATACGGTTCGCATGACGAATCGGATAACTAATTTAGAATCAACTTTTTTTTCTTTTTCTTTTTAATGACTAGATCGATTGCTCATCGAAGAATTAACCCAGATTTGTAAATATTTAAAAAATTGGCGAGACACGACGTGTAGCTTGAAACTCATGTAAACAAAGTAATAACTCTCTCAGTCGTGTCTCGAACGATTGAGTGAGTTCAAGTTTTTAATCAACGGATTATGCTGCTGTGAACGATCCTCGAGTAAAACGCTCGGTAAGTTTGGAAATCTCGCATCTATCCTTCGCTCTAGCCTTTCTTGTCCTCTGAGTTTTGCACAAAGCTCTCTCACTTCCGGTTATTTATGTATATATGTATGTATAAACACTTACACACATATATGTTAATATGTATATATGTATTTATATATATATATCTGTAAATGTATATTCGCATGTACTTTTAAAAAGTTTCATGATTGGTCGACGGTTACATTTTCTTTTTCTTTCTCTCAATCTGTCTTCATACGTATACAACAAGGATACTTGTTTCCTTCTCTTTTCAATCATCTCGCTTCGAATGATTTTACTCGATAGTTTCGCGGCAAATTTCAATTGCACCTGTGCCTCATCGAAAAAAAAAGAAAAGGAAAGAAAAACCATATGAATTTCCGACATGTATATATACAAACAACACCCCTTATTATATACACGAAAAATATATATATATAATATAACATATACGTATATGTATATTTATATATATATATAAAGTTTCAACATTATGGCACCGCGTTATTTTCATCAAACAAATGTTCCATTTTCCTTATCCTCATCGACACTCTTTTCTTAGCGTTATATCCGAGATACAAATGGATATATTTTTTGCATTATTGTATACACATGCAAGCGTATGTATACACATATATTTCATCTTTTTTTCCATCCACTGGGCCTAATCGACGCAGGGGTCGAGGACAGCCGAGACTTGGTCTCGGCTATATCATTTTTCTGTATGTTTTTTTTTAAATCGTAAAACCTCTTCGTCTCGTTGGAAAATTCGTTCGTGGTGTCGTCCGAAGAGGGGAGACAATCGTTCCGGAGAACGAGAGAAAAAGAAAACTTTTGACGAGAAGAAAAAAAAAACGAGAAGGTGAAATGATAATTATAAAGGGAGGCCGCCCACGCTGAGTCGGGATTAATTGGTCCAGCCTTCGGTGAGTCTCGGGCGTTTCATCGAAGGTCCGCTCTCGTAGTCGGAATTGTTGCCGGCCCCGTGACTGCTTCTCATGTCGCCGGCGTTGACGACACCGCCGGTAGAGGGTCCATTGCCACCGCCGCCGCCAGGCGACGGCATGTTCGTCGGCGTAATACTTCCAGAGTGCGACGGCGGTGGATTACTCGTTGGTCTGCTCGATATCAGGTTCAACGTTTGCGGTACCGTGTGCGATACGTGGTGGGACGTTGGTACGATGCTACTCGACGATTGGCCCACGCCGAGGTTCGTGTGGTGAAGGTTGCTCGACGATCCTGGAGCTACGTTCGTGATCGTGTTCCCGCCGCCCCCGTGCGGATCCCGCGGTGGACTTATCGGCTCGCTCTTTATCTTTACCGGTAACGGTGACGTGGACGGTGGAGGTGTACTGCTCGAAACTGCCAGGTGAGGAAGGCTGCTTCGGCGTTTTCGGAAAACAGAAACATTGTTTCACCAAGTTGTCACACGACCGCGCGAATAAATCGCAATAATGTTTTTTTTTAATATTTACCTGATGTTCGACATCGTCGCGGCCGAGTACATTGTCAGATCGTCAACGTACCTCTGATGCGACCACGTCAGACTACCGAGATCCGAGGAATAGTCTGTCGGTCCGAAGCTCGAATAACCAGTTGCGACAGACGGTGTTTGTAACGCGACGACCGGTGTGTTCAGACCGCCCTGCGTATGGCCACCCTGTCGATAAAATAACGTAAATCGTTATAAACTCCTTTCTACATTTTTTTTTCAAAGGTTTTCTTATTTCTGGTATGAAGAAAAAAAATGTAAATTCGAGCAGATCTGGTGTCTTACGTCATAATTGGTATCTTCAGAGAGCGGTTGTGTCAACGGTGTGGGTATGACGACTCGCAAATTGGCTCTGTGTGGATGAGGCGGCGGTGGTGGCTGTGGCGAGTGACGTGATGAATTCGGTCCCTTGTTGCTACCACCACCAGCGACGCCGAGCGCAGGGGACGGTCCTGGACTCGGTGACCCTCCCAATGGCGAAGCCGAGGGAGGATAGCCGTTGCTCATTTCCAACATTCCTCCTGGTGGATAAACTAAACAAAAAGTCAACATTTATTCATCAACGAGAAAAGGATTTATAAATTTTTACTAGAAATTAATTAAAAGTACTGATTCGTCAAAATTCAACTTTTTAGACTTTATATTTCCATCAAATAATATTTTGTGCTAGCTACATTATCGATTTATAGCGTAAGAACTGTTTTGAAACAATTAGCACTATTTGAGCAATTAAAAAATAAAAAATTAAGAAGATATTAACGAAAGTACGAAAATGAATATTTAGAATGAATTTTAAAATAATTTAAAATTATCAGATATGACACTTATACGTCAATGAAGCTGAGTCCAATTATAATATAAAAATAAAAATCACTTTTTAATTACCTGTATTACATAAATATTTAACATTTCGAAATTAGTATATTTGGTAAAGAAGATTTATTCAGTCTTAAAAGTGATTTATCTACGTCTCATTTAAAAATAAGCCATATAGATTCTCATTGGACTATTAAGTATCGCCAATACCTCCTTAATAACAAAAAAGAAGTTGTATTTCAAAAAATTGAAAATTTGATAACTCTTGTACAGTTCAGTGTATGATTTTTGCATCACAAATTTCTTTTACAATTGTACATTTTAAAAAATATTTCTGTTATTAAAAATGTTTTTAGTATGTAATGAAGTAAAAGAAATTATTATGAATTATTTTCTCATAGTGAACAAACCTGAATCAGTTTCAGACGAAGATGGCCTTGGAGAGATGCTGGTGTGCGCCATTTGAGGACTAGAACCAAGCAGCGATTCTCCGTAACTGTTGACCGGCACCGTCACAGGTAAAATATAATTCGATTGACCCGTTGCCTGCAAGAGGAAAAAACGTCGCGATCAGAAGGTGAGAAAATGATAATTAGAAAAGAGGAAGCGACTCGAGAGAGTAATTTAAAAAAAAAAAGAAAAAAAACTTGGAGCAAGCATTCTGAATACAGCGAGGGTGGTTTTTGTTCTTACTCTCGAGCCATTGTGCTGGTTTCTCTGCATCATCATCTGGAATTCCTCGTCGATCTTGGTGTACTTGGCCTCGGTACGGGGCGTCAGATTGTAATCGTTAGCGTCGGGCTCCGGGCTGTCAGGCGACATGGCACCCTTATGCTCCTTCTTGTTGAGCGCCTGCAAGTGTCAGCAGACAGGTTCACGTGACCACACCGCCCGAGGGCACTCAACCTTCACTCTTTTCATGCATGTTAAATTTTCATATTCAAAAACGAAAACGTTAAAACGGGGCCAACTATTTCCCGATTTCAAGTCATATCGAGCGAATTTTACTTCTCGAGTTTTTCTTTTTTGGCCAAGTTCAATGATTGGAGGAATAAACTTTATCGAATTAAAGAACGACTGACGAAATGTAATCCCGAGCACATGTTATTCAATTATACCGAAATCTTCTGGCTTCGACAATTATTAATGGTAGAACAAAAAAAATATTTTGAATCTTGAAAAATATTTGATGACTATATTCTTTAAAAAATTACTTAAAGGTATATTCATCGAGCCAGACTTTTAATTTTAAAGATTTCCAATAAGTAACACCTGTGAAAAAGCGTCACATCTGTCGTTCGTTTTTGTCTAACACGCAATTTCTTTTATCTAATCGTAAAAAGTAAGATACGAAGAAGATTGATTTTCTTGGGGTGGTTTCTTGGGGAAAATAAAATGAGCAGTAATTGGTATTGAGGATAACTCGACTCACCTCGATGATATTTTTGTTGGTAAGTGATTCGTGGGGTTCATTGTACTCGGTGTACTTAAGGAGAACCTTGTCCATGTCGGTGCTCGCATATTGATATAGCTTGTTACTCGAACTGAATATAATAAGCGCAATCTCGCAGTCGCACAGTACCGATAGCTCGTAAGCCTTCTTCATAACGCCGAATTTTCTCTTGTTGAACGTAACCTGACGGTTTCGCTCGTCGGTTATGCGAGATATCTGTATCTTCTTTCGACCCATTTTTTCAATATTTTATTCCGTACAGTCTCGAAAGCTCTCTCGAATTGCCCGGTGGAATGTTAAAAACACTGAAAAACGTAAAAGAAACAAATTAAAAACCTTCTTTCTTTCAAACATTTAAACGTAATTTTTGATTCAATACAATAAGTTCAATTGAATGAAAAATATTCATTTATGCGCAAAATTTATTTAATACTAGCTATTTTTGATAGGTTTTGCTTTTTTTGCACCAACGTTTGTATATTTTTTATTTAAAAAACTGGAACACGTTTCTTTTTGAAAGAATAACGTAGTTCCATATATTTGTAAAGAAGTTTTATTTCCTTTGCTGCTATTTATTCATTTCGAGTTCGGTGGAAATCAAAAGTCTGTCGAAGAACTCGAATGATCGGTTTTCTGTGTTGGTGTATTGTTAGTTTTGCGATAATCTAACCCGGTTGTAACTCGAGGCGCGAGGCTCTCGTATATCTATGGGTAATTATTACTTTGAAAGGTGCACGCGAAACACTTTCAAGTGTGAAGTTGATACATAAGCGATACATGGTCGGGTCTGATCTCGTATACGAGTTATTCAAGCGTTGGCACTCTCAGAATCAAAGGGGGAGGCTTCTCGATAAGTTTCTCCCTCGCGAGCGATTCCCATGCACAGTTACAGAATTTTCCAGATAAGCTTCGAGGATGGACTATTTACTTTTGAAATTGAAACGAACGCCAATTACGAAAGTTAAATTACGCAAAATTATTCGTACGTAAAAATTTACGAACTATTTTTTTTTCTTTTGAAGAAAACAAAATCTGCTTAAAGCTGTTTTTTATTGTATGTTGATTCTCGCCAGACACAAGCTTAAGAGACGAATAATTCATTTCTCAAGGTACACAGGAGGCACGTTAAATTTTTTCAGACGGATTTTCTTGGCACAAAACTTTATTTCAATGATATGTAAATGTGGGTAAAATTTGAAGAGACTTTGACACGTGGAAGTCGAGATATTCATTGTCAAAAAACGCTTTTGATACACTTTCGTAGAAGCAATAATAAGTGTTTAAATTGTGACATTCAACAATAAATATTTCGACCGTTTGTACGATAAAAGCTTCTCAAAATTTGCACACATTTTTCGACAACATCAAAGATGGTTGGATTGATACTTCGAAGGAGATAAATTTTCAAATTTTATTGTTTCTCGCCTTCGAAATTAAGTGGAGTATTAAAATAATTACGTTATGTAACGAAAAAATATAACTAAGTTCTGGAATCGAGGATTTTTTTTTAATGAATCATTTTTTAGGTACATAAGTACCGGCTTATCAAGATATTGGAAGTTGAAAAAGACCAACATTGTCTTTCAAAGAATCGCCATATGCCCATAATTTTTGAACGGTTCTTACATTCGATTCTGGAACAATCGAAAAAAGTAACAAGTGCGAAGAAAATTTGTCGCTGCGAAATACACATACAATACACACAGCTAAAAATTTAATCTTCCTACAGTTTGCACACATACCAAATTTCGAGGCTTGTGTACATTTGTGAGTTGTGCACAGACAAAAAACTGGTCTGCTCGAAAACCTGATGGCTATTGTCTGAGCGAGATAAAAAAAAAGATAGCGAGAATCTTGTAAATGAAAGTTCCAATTAATTTTTTCCTGTATCGTTGAATACGATGAAATTTCAAGAAGGAAAATTAATCTCGAGTCGACCAGTCTTTCGATGGGTTTGACGATAAAGCGAGTGAGAAACTCTTTTCGAAAAATTTTTTGCAAAGTACGTGGGAAAGGGAAAAAAATTGAAAGAGAGAGGAAGAAGAGAAAAAAAGTGTCGTCGTTCCTTTAAAAAAAAAATGAGAGAAAAAAAACGAGTCAGTGTGTATCGACTTTTAATTGAAATACGGGTGACTGGACCGAGAGTTCTCGCGTGTGGATGTTGCTGATGACGATATCACCGCGCTGTCTTATCGACGCACGTACTTCCAACAGTTCGAGGGAAAAAGGTGAAGCGACAAGTTTATCCCCACCTCCGCCTCCGCTCTTCCCAATAACTTTATCAGCAAGAATCGAGAGAAGGAAAATTTATTTTTCCTCATTTAACCTCATTTATCGTAAGAATAAAAATTCTTTCTGTCTTAAAAACTTCTCTGAATAATGAAAAATACCAAAAATATTCTCTCAACAGAAAAACCAATTTTGATTCTGTCAATAAAATGTTTTTGAAATAAAGCAAAAGCTTTGAAAAAAAAATTGTGAATCAGAAACAATTATATATTATGAATTTGTTGAATTTTTAATTTATTGCTTGTTTGTTGATCTCATTATTGGGTGTACTCAGATTGTTTCAATTATTGTCGTGCTTCGAACTTCATCATTTTTCTCGAATGATCTGAAAAATCAATTTTATACGTACGACCGTACAAATTGATATAATTTTTCTTAACGTAAATCATGTGATTTATGAAAGTTCGTTATCTTGGCGAGTATTTGGATTTCGTTGTATGGAGCTCGTACGTCGCATTAAAGCGACTGAAAGCAGTCGATCGGCTAATACTGAATGCACACTCTCGTCCAAGTGTGTATTCACGTATCACTTCGTATTATGGATCTTGGGAGCGTCGTGCTCGAGATATGGGGCCTTCCAGATCAAATCGACAGGGTCACGATCCCTCCATGGTATCGATACTCATTTCTTCGTCTCTTCTCACTTTTTTTTCCTCCAATTCTATCATTTTTTGTAACTAACACTTTCGACCGAACCAGGAAAACAAACCTTTCCGAGCCTTCGATAAAAAGCAAACAGTGAAAATTCTTCTCGATGAAAAGAATTCTTTTCACCCAAACAAATGTATGGGCAGTTTATTTGAAATACTATAGAAGAAAACAATAAAATAAAAACCTTTTCGATATTCACGTTTCTAAAGCAAACGATAAATTTGAGAAAAAATTATATTTTTATAATTAAAAAAATTATATTTATATAAATTATATTTTTAAACATAAAAAAATTATAATCGTGTCAATTGATTTAAAAATATGAAATGTAGAAAATATGAAGATGAAGCATAAAGTTAACATAAAAAAATATTGATAAAAAATATTTGAATGAAAGAAGGGGGAAAAGAATGTTATTTGGATCGTCGAGTACGAGCGTGTGAAAGTTTAGGACAAAAAGGCTTGGACATATCGACATGTTTTGAATGAGGGAAGAACCATTCACCTCGTTCTCTTGGAGTTTGCCAGCGGAGGGGATGAGAAGTAGGGGAGGTTCGAGGGTTGTGGTTAGCCGAGTCTCTTCCTTTTTACACGTACGCGCACTTCATCCCTACCGGAGGGGGGTAGGTAAACTTTTGACGCTTTTATTCACAAAGCCATCACTCGATACGTAACACACAAAAATATATACAGCGAACTATTTCGATTTAATTTACATACTCGCTTGCTTTTTTCGCTCCTCGCATTTGTAAATCGTTCGTAAGGTAACTTTCGTTCATTCATGCCACAAATATAGAAGACAAGTGTCTAATAATGTCCAGACGATTTAAAAGGGTCTAGACACGATACCAGCCCCGTTTGTTTTTTATTTACCTCTTCTCATCCTCTCTCGTTTTATCGCAGTTTTTTCACTCTCCGAAATAGACTCGTATGTAACACGTTTCTAAAAAACTCTACTTTCCGACTGTGCGGCTTCATTTCCGCAGCATCGACAGCAACCAACGCTGTCAATTACATTTCTTGTACTTTATTTTGTGCAAATTTATGAGTAACATTTTTTTTAGTTGTGCAAATTTTAATTTGAAAAAAGAAATTTGCTTGAGATAAAATTACTGAAAATAGTTTTTGCAGAGTATATTCGTGAAAATTTTATATTTATCAACAAATTGTTAATTTTTATATAAATTTTAAAAAGTAGCTTTAAAAAGTTTCTGGTGCAAGCTTTAAGATTAAAAGTTTTTTCTCGTATAAGCTGAAGAAGAAGTCAATCAACTTAATATCTTTTGAAAATCTTTGTAACGTCTTTAACACTGTACTAAAGCGTTTCAAAAATTTAGAAGGTTTAACCATCCAAAAATGGAGATCATTAGATTATTTAGGGGAAGATTCAGCAAAACTTTTAAGAAATTATCTTTGAAATTGTTCCATACAATCATGATAATTGATTTTACAATAAAATGACAACTATGCTAATTTTTTTATAATTGAATTGATTTTTATCGTAAAACAAGTGTAATTAGAGACCAAAACTAAATAAAATATATTCAGTTCTATAATAACCAGAACAATTAGTGAATTAGTGAATTTTGCATATAACGACCGGCATCGGTGAACTCCTCGCACGCATGCCTATGATATAATTTTAGATGCGCTTCATAAAAAAACAACTTTATAAATAAAACACTGAAAGTTTAATGTCCTTTTTTTCGTCCTGCCCATTTCGCTTGACTCTCGAAGGTGTTTTTTTTCTTCTGATACGGATCAAAGGCGCACATGGAACTGATGTACGTTTGATATGATACAGTCACCATCGAATCGGCTGTACGACCTTCGCTTATAATTTGACTATTCGAGGCCAAACATGCATGTTTCAACGCTACATACGTTGATATACATATTTTTGATGTAACGTCTGATATATATAGGTAGAAATTCGAGGAGGGAGAATTTTCTGTGCGATCGATGTACCCGAAGTGTGCGGGGTCACGAGAATATTTGGGTCGTATACGTACACACGGTCTCTCGCCGTTGAAGTGCGTTCGTTCGTGTCTACGAAGTACAAGCTTCGATCTTCGAATTTTTAGTCACTCTAAAAACTTTTTCCACATGCGTGGCTCGTCACTTCCCATCCAGTATTTCAAGACAACTGTCATATTTCTCAAAAAAGAAGAAAAATAATTGAAAGATTTTAATTAATCCGCACTGAAAACGAAATTTGGTTGATTCAACAAAATATTTGTTTCAATACGTTCAACGATATTATTTTGCAAATTGAACTGAATTCTTGGTTGATTTAACTTTCAGCTAAATCTGTTCTCAGTACGGGAATTTTTATTGAAATGAAACTTTTGACGCTCGAAGATGTTTCTAGGAAATGAGCGTTGTTGCTGAAGAATCGATATTATGTTCGTCATGGATAAAATAAATGTGTTGTAATTCACATTTATGTAAACTTTGCGACATTTTTTGGGCAAAAACGAGATAAAAGGGGTCTTATATTTAATCAACGGTACAAGTGTTTTTAGAATCTTCCGCGTTAACAGATTTACACGTGTATTTTTTTCTATCCCATCGAGTTATTGACTGTTATTCGGAGTATCGAGTCGATTCAGTTTATTTTAAAATTAAACATTTTTTATAACGTTTGCTCAAATAATTACATGAAATAATATTGCATTAAATTTAAATTTAATTCCGAATAACGTAAATCGTCGCGAGAGAAGACTGTAAATGAAAATATTCATTACTTTCTCAATTAATCGACAAAAATTCTTTCGAATTAGCATATAAATTTTAATCCGGAAGGACGATAAATCACAAATTAAAAGTGTATTCGTAATAAATAAATAAAAGAGTCATCGTTGCCTGGTGATAAGAGGAATAAGAAGAGGAAGAGAAAAAGAATGAATACGATGTGACAGCGATTATTCCATTCTCGTGAACGTTTCCGTACGCGCACGTGTGTACGAGGCCTTCCGTTCAGAATTCATCGATTCCGCGATGGCTTTTTTTTCCAAAATCTCGAAAAAAATATTTATTTATCTCATTCAAATATTTTTTGTTAATTTATAAATTTATTTTTTCATACTTCTGTAAAAAATGTGAAGAAAAATATCGTGGTAAGAAGAAAAAAGTATGAATAAATGAAATGAACGAAGTGCCTCGAATGATGAGAAGAAAAATGATAATAAATGTTATTATGTCGATTTGGCACAGGACAGCGTATAGAAATTGCTTGATGGACGTTCGGTGGGAAAAAGCTCAATAGAGGGTTGGAAAAGTGGATAGTCAGGCGTATGGTAAAACGTGTATGGTGGAGTATGTACGTCTGATGTGTAGAGAAAAAGAAATGGGCGAGAGAAACTACGCGAATGTTAGGGAAAAAGGGAAAAACGTACAGGGAGGGCTCTCGATCGAATTCGGTCTATTATAGAAGAGCAAACATGGAGGGCGGGTCAGCGACCACTCTGGTACATGTTCATACGGTTTATGCACGTTTTCATACTGTCGCGTTGTTGCGCGCCGCTAACCCCACGAATTCAGCCATATAATGGAACCGATCGACAGTGGTCACTTCAGAACACAAAAATAAAATCAAAATAGCAAAAAAATATCAAGAAATAATATTTATACAATTGAAATAAAATTCGCAAAATTGCTTGTTCAATCGATATTTATTTTTAATCGATTTGATGATTCAAGGGTTGCTTTTTTATTTATTTATTTATTATTTTTGTCCAGGAGAGAGGAAGGATTTTTATAACAAAAATGAAATGTCAATAAATTGACTTTTATCTTGAGTCAGGCTTTTTTGAAACTCGATTCGTATTTTTGTCTTTCAATTTCTAACTCGGGACGCAAGAAAGACTCGCGAATAGTCGATACAAGTAATACGTGGGATGAAATAACATTTTTCCTACTATTTTTAAAGATACATACAACTGAGTTTTTTTGTATCGAACCACTGTCAATTTTATACCCCATACCATTTATTTCAAGACGCTTTCATGTATATAAATTACTTGTTTTTCGTAGATAAACGCTTCTTTGTCGTCAAACCGTCGATGTTAAAGTCATTTACCTCTAAAATTTTATTTCATGAGCTCAAAAATGCTTATATGCACGCATGAAAAAGAAAATTAATCGATATTTCATTAATCACGTTTTAAATAATTGGACAGATTGGTAACGTGATCCAGGGCTTACGTTACGTAAATTTCTGTCCACGAGTCCACATGAGAATTTTTCATTATTGTTCGATTTAAAAAAAATTGAATTTTTTTTATAAAATGATTAAAAAAATGTCATCAGAGAATGAATTTTCTTATGTCAGAGAGATAAGGTTTTATACCGGTTTAAGAGACACGTGTATAGGCCTGATTAAGAAAGATAGATAGAGAGAGAGAGGGAGGGAGAGATAGGAAAACTCACCGATCTTCGATTGGCAATGAAGAATGCCCTTCGCTTCGAGCAAGATCAACGATGAAAAAGATACGACGACGTCGAGGTTCTCGACGTGCAACGATACCCGAAACGATTTCGTTGCATAAATATATTTTAAAGTTCAAGTACACGCCGATTATAAAATTATTCAATTTCTCTTCGCTCTCGTCGATGTTAAAAGCGGCCCGGTCGATATTTACAAAAATGTGAAAAAGTTTATAGTTAAGATCGACATTTTAAGCATTTGTACGCACACGTCCGCGCTTCAAAACCTTTTCACGAGTTTTTGATGAAAAGAGTCTCTTCGGCTCTCGACGGGCTACGTCATTGCGCGCACGTGTGTCGGCTCTTCCTTTTTTTTCACTCGCGAAAAATTCAAAACGACGCACGACGAGGCTCAACTTTTCTCGCTGTTTCCTCCTCGATCGAATTTTCAGTTCGCAGCGAGAGCCTTCGATTTTTCGAAAACTCCTCGTTCAACGACCGTGACAATTATCGCTGGATGTTGAGCCGGCGTCGTAACCACACATTTGTGTGTACACAAAGTCACTTATCTTCTTCTTCTTCTTTCTTTTTTATTTCAAAAATTTTAATGAATACTCAGTTCGGCGAGGAAGCGAGAAAGAGCGAGAAGAAAAAAAATCAGTCTGTACACTCGGACGAGAGATTCTCGTTTTTTTTTTCACAATAAAAAACAAAAAAATGAGGATCAAGTTTCCAGGAACACGGAGAATTCGAGTTGTACGAAATCACGTCCGGTACGATACTGTACCGAGAAAAAAAAAGAAGAGAGAAATTCGGTATAAATAGCACTTGTACACTCGAGATTTATTCTCACGATTAATCAGCTCATTACCGAGCTCACTAAACACTCTCTTGTTTTTGTTATTATAAATATTATTGTTATCGTTAAGCTTGCGATTAATCTTAATTAATAGTAACACGAAATATAAATCCTTCGTTGATTGGCACTGGGTTTCCCGTCTCGTTATTTCTAACCTTTATTGCTTGAACGGTGAAAAAAAAAAGAATCTTAGAAAACTCGATGGCACAGCTCGTTCGTTAAAACGCGTTTTTCGTAATTACGCTCGAAAAACAAGCATAGCCGCGTGTTACGAGCGTTTGTCTTGAGAAATAGAGATTAGAGGAGATGCGCTGACTAGAGATGCGCGCGCGACTGACGAAAAAGCGCGCACATACAATAATATTCAACGTTTCGTTTCGCGCATGCGTTTGTACTCTCTTTGCTTCCTTATTCCTCTCGTTCCGCTCGGATATAACTATACGGACGAGTGTATACACGTTTCTTTTTTCCTTGTTTTTGCTTTCTTAAAATAATAAATTTCACGTGTGCGTCGACGAGTCGCGGCCGTGACGACGACTACCGACGGCTACGACGACGACGACGATAGTGAGCTATAAGGCGACGGATTTTAGCCGGTGTGGCGCTGCTGTTGCGCCTCGCGCCGAATCATCTCGTTTCTCACTCTCTTTCTCTCTCACGTTCTCGCTGCTCGGACGAGCTTTTCGGCAACACGACGGAGGAGAGTGGAGAAAACTCGGAGGGGGAGTCGGCTCGAGGCTAGAGAGGAGGAAAAGATGTATTCAAATACGCTCTAGTCCATCAGCCTGATCTGGCTCTCTGCTCTTTATCTGGAGGCTCTCGTCGCGGACCCGAGCGAGTCTAATCCTCAGCGCGATCGACGGTCAACTCCGAAATGTAATATTTTCGTTAGACCACGAATGTTTCGCAGCCCCCGAATAATTTCAGTGACAAACAATGAGCCAATCGGAAATACAACTCTCGGTCTGCTCGATCGGTTCTCTTGACATTGCGGCGAAAACGCCGAGAGTACGGAATAAAATGTAAACAGAATAAAGAGCCGGCGGAAAGCGAGAAGACTCGGGGGGAACTTTGAGGCAAGTTCGCGGGAGTTTTTCGTCCTCTCTTCGCGCTCCCTTCGAACGACTCGCGTCTTACGTTTCTTTCCCCCTCCTTCGCGGTAAGGTTAGAAATTCGTTGTTGGTCGAAGAGACTCGCGCTCGCGTCCGCGGACGCAGCGTTCCCTTCTCCGACGCCGCTCGCCGGACGACGCCGATTGGTCGATCGCGCGACTTACGTCACGGAGCTTCCGACCAATCGGGACTCGGCCGCGCGTACGACGGAGACCGATAGATGTAGAGAGAGAGAGAGAGAGGGAAAATGAGCCCGGCGTGTATACATGTAGGCATGTATCGAGTACATAGTAAGGGGCGCGTTTGCGCGCCGCTCTCGATCGTAGAAAAAAGGATGAATCGCGCTGCAAGCGCGGCCAAGCCGGCAACAAAACCAGCTCGCTTTGTTCACTTCTCCGCGAAAGCACAATCCGCAGAAAGAAAAATTCTATCGTCGCTCTCTCGCTCAAACCGAGATGAGCGAACCCCGAGCTTCGGACTCGTCGACACTTTTTCTTTTTTTTTCGACAAACTTCCGAAAAGCTCGCCGATTTCGCTCGATGCTTGTGATCGAAGCTTTTTTACGATTCTCAAGCGATATTTGAAGCTTCATCAATATATTTCAACGTTTATGCATTTTATTATATTGGAGAAAAAAAATGCAATATTGAATCGCAACTTTTTGTATGCGAAAAGAGTTATGGATTCTTTTCATTTAATTAATATTCGTAGAAAAGTTTGGAGGGAGAAAAGTTGGGTCGAGCTCTTCATTGAATTTTTTTTCAAACTCTATAAAAAAAAAAGGTTTTTTTGTATCTTCTGTATTTTTCAGACAATTACGTCTTTTTTTTCCACGTAACTGAATGGAATTTTCAATCTAGTGGATGAATTTGATCGAATTTATCTCTCGTTCACGAACTTTATTAAATGAGATAAATTTTTCGCATTTTTTTAAATGCACGACTATTTCCATCCGTGACGAAATTTTCTTTAAATCGTCGTATATCGGTACTCTAAAATAATTAATACACAATTATACCTGAAATAAAGTAATCAGAGCTGCCGGAATTTCAATTTGAGGTTGCAGACTGACAGAATTTGTTGAAATATTATTAAAATCCGCTTGAATGCGGTTCAAGAGTTTACGGAGTATATGAAAACGAACGCTTCGATAAATGAAATTTTCATTTTGAAAGCGACATTGCATTAACTGTCGCTTTTACGAGAAAAATAACTTTTTGTATCGTCGAGATTTTCCAGTAGTTATTTTTCTTCCACTTTTTTGCTATTTTGGGATCGTCAGGAGAGGCAGCGTTCACCTGTCGCAATTGGATTGTTACTTTTATTAACAAAGATTGACGAACCAAGATAATGACGAATCAAGGGAGCGACGCTCCTCCCTATACGGTGACGCAATGAGAAAAATAAAAATCAATTACGAGATAACAACGTGCGATAGAAAAAAGTATCTTTTTTGTCCACGTGGAAACTCGCTTTTTTCACTTAATTAACCACGAATTATATAAAGAATATTAAATAACAAGAAACGTCTATTTATATAATCGTTGCTTATTTAAAGGTGTTTCAAGCTAATTCTTCAAATTGATTACGTCATATGCATTTCTTGCGAATCGATTCACTGCGAGTCGCAAAATTCTTTGCGTGGTAAAAAAAATCTCGTGATTTTGTGGAATTTGCGAATATTCGAAAATATTAAGGGAGACAAAGTTAATTGAAATTTCTTGTTCAATTGATTGAAAACGATAGGAGAGTTCAACGAACGGTCCGAAAAGAATTTCTACGGTGTTAAATAAAAATCAATTAAAATGAGAGAAAAAATAGAGTAGCGGAATCGTTAGTTCGGGGATTGAAGTACCTATGAAAAATTCATTTCCGTGAAAATTCGTTTAAGTGAAGTATTATAAATGTAACGGAACGTGATGAGATTTTTTTTTGAATTTTCATTTCTCTTATTAATAATTATTAAATACATCTTCGCTACGGGATAGATTAATTCGATTATTCTTTTCATTTTGAAAGACATAAGTGAAACTTGAAGTAAGAAGGATTCGAAGTATAAATGATTAAAGAGTTAACATTTAGAGAGATTCATGGATAATCAGTGAAGCAGGAGGGAAGCTCGTCGTGAAATTCGTTCAATATATTATTATCCTCGAAGCCCAATCGATCTCTCTCTCTCTCTCTCTGCCTCCCTACGGGCCTTTCACAACCACAAAACTGTTAATATGTGAATAATTGAAAAAATTGCCAAATATAGCGAGAATGTAGAGGATAAACTCCATTATGTTATTTAACGGAAAAATAATTATTTGAGATCCGTTTGCATTTCTGCGGTTCGATATGAAAGAGGGCACAATTATGTGTTTCAAAGTTTCATCTCATTGCCAGGATAACGACATTTTTCTAAATGTGGCATTATTATCGACGATAAAACACCTTATTGAATATTATTGGTCTATTTTCGATGTTTGTAAAAAGGTGAAAATCGACTAAACTTCCGTCAGATCGTATCTATAAATACAAGAAAAGTTTAAATTTCCAACCTCTATATTTTCTGAACTTTAAGGATGTCTGTCAAAAATTTCAATCAAAAGAGGAAATTTATTTTGCTAGAACCGTACGATAATTGGTAAAGTTTCTAACTAGGATGGAATTAGCACAAAAACAGGCTTAATATTGACAGATTCTACCAACTTTAGTCTTTGAAGCAACTTAAACAAAGTTTTAATATTATAAAGTATATACAAGTATTAACTAATATTAAATATTTACGATCGTGATAATTCTTACTACCTAAAAATTTAATTTGAAGCTCTTATTCAATCGATGATTCGAAAATCAGTTTCTAATTTTTTTATCATGTAATTCTTACGTGTCAATAATTTTTTACCTATCTTTTCACGATATTTTCAGAAGATGTAAATTGCGCCAGCGAAGTGATGAAATAATTACGTTCTTGTATTTCTAGTTTACTCTTCGTACACTATTATTTTATAAAGTTTTAATGAAATAAAGAACCCAACGTTTCAACTATATAACAGCTACATTTTTCCTACTGGGTCATTCGTCCCTCTTGAATATTTCTCATGTAATACCATCGTGCAAGGACTTTAGAAATGCTGTCATTTTCACGTAACAATTAAAAAACGTGAAACGGATAAGTGAACAAAGGCGTGTGTACTTCACCCCATCGGTGTAGTTATGGAACAGCCAAACTGTATACATACATCAGTCACATAACAAATTTCCAGATTATTTTGTTTATATACAAACGATAATAAAAGCGAAGAACTCGTGGCCAATTCATATTCCACAAATTCGTTCGTTCATCTCCCGCTTATTAATTCAATTATTAAAAACCTGCCTGCGAACTTTAGTCCAGGCTAAAACCGTTTCAAAGTTTTTACTGAAAATATTGGAGAGACGGTGGGAGAGAAGCTATAGAGGATTTCCGATATATCGGTCTCGACACATGACGTGTTGTTCGGAGATGAGGAAATCACGAGTGACAGTCGTCAGGCGCGAAACAAAGATACGTGCTGCGAAAAAATGTACGAAGGTGTGATAGTTTTGGCGTGTGTCAGTGAAAAGAGTGTGTCGCGAGACGAAGATCGATCGGAGGGCGCGGGATTACGCGAGTATTGGAAAAAAAATTTGAAGCTATCGAAAATATTCGTAATCGAGAACCCCATAGGTTTCTACTGACATTTAATCCACAATGAAAGGAATCATGCTAGATTTTGCTATAAAGTAACGACTATACCGTTCATCTTAAAACTAGATATATCTTGAATAAGACTACATATATTTTAGGCCCGAATCGATAGAGTACATCATAATTTAGTATACTACTTTTGGGAACCAATTGTAGCTTTCAGGATTTAAAAGTGTATCAGTTTTACAATGGTTATATAGAATTGTCACTTTTTAATAAGATTTCGCATATACTATGCAATGATATACCATTTATTTCATCTTCGTAAAAAAATGAACTTATTTCAGGGACTTTTCGAGCGAATAATCTGTCAATGGCGAGATAATGTGAAAATAGTGAAATATTTAAAAACCACGAAAATATTCGTTTAGCGCCTACATAATAAATCTTGTTGAAGTCTGCATCGATGAGATAATGGTCAAGACACGATATGAAAAAAAAGGACGAGAGACCCTTTGTACAATTGTCAAATGATCCTGGCCGAGGGTGACGGAATCAATCAGATACCTGGACCGTCAGAAATAGAAAGATTGGAGAGTGCGCGCCGCCTGGCGGTAGCGTCGGTGAACCAACGCTACACCGGGAGTGGGAGAAAAGGACTATCGGGACTTGAAATCGGCAATAGTGACGGAGAGAGACAGATATTCACGCGCGCATGTCAGGTGTCGGAAATAGACATTGAACGTATGCATAATTGATGCATCGAAGTGAATCCTGCATGCACGATCCTTTGACCTCGATTATATAGGGACACATCTTCTCTTCATTTCTCCTACGTGGTATACATGTATACGTCTATATATAAATTTACATGCCCGAAGCGTTTGTCACTGTGACCAAATTTTATAGATTTGGACCTTTAACGTTTCAACGTCACGCGAACTTTCAACGGAAATCACCAAACTTGCATCTTGTCCTACCGATCGGAACTGTGGATATCGTACGTCATATGTATATCAAAAGCTCGTTGATCCCACATTTCACATTTCGAACAATGAATATATCATCTTTGAGATGATATCAAGCTTCCAAATTTTTCAATCTTTACATCATTGAAGAAATGGTTCATTTGAATTTTCAATAGAAATTTACTGATTTAATCTGCATAACGCTTTTACGTTTAGTTTTTATGGGAAATAAATTCTCAAAAGCTTTATTATCACGCGTATTCTCCTATATATTGAGAATCTGGAATAAACTCGAAGAGTACATGTACGTTAAAATATTATATTTCTGGAAGTACCTGATATATAGCATATAGATTTTTTACAGTTTAATTTCAGAACAAAATTGCACATTCTCTGGTATTCTCGAACACTCTTTTTTTTTAATCGATTTTTACGATTACGATACCCGATAAAAATAATGTAATTTAAATATGGGAAATTACACGATAGAGCTTAATGAAATTTTAATACCTTTGGAAATTAAGAAAATTGACATTATCGATTTTATTATACAGAATTTTTTTTCCCAAAACTTTTAGCGAAATATTTGAGGGTACTTTGGAGACAAAATTAATTTGTTTCATATATATATAAATGTAAAATAGAATAAATTATTTGAAAAATTTGATTAATAACGAAATTTCGATAGCACGTGAAAATTTTTTTCCGCGTGATCTCACGAGCCGGAAGTATTTTATCCTACATTTGTGCACATGGCGCTTATATCGTGTATAATCTGAAAAAAGAGCTGGATCGTCGAATCCTTACGGAAATTTAACGACCGCCCAACTGTTTCTCTTCCCCTCGAGAAGATTCTCGAGGAGATTTTCAAGAATCTTCGGCTCTCGTGATCTTGTCACCGAAACGTTGTTTTTTCTCGCGGCGAGGGTCGACGTCCCTCGGAAGCGAGACAGGAGTGGAAAAAGTCAGGAAACTCGCGTGCACGCGTTCTCGTGAAAGCGCTCCCTCGGGTTCAACCAAAATACCAGGTGGCCACCGATCCTTCGCACTTCCTCTCTATACACAATTTCCTCTTAACAGCTCAACTCGAGAAATCGCTCAAAAGCATTAATTGACAAATGTTCTTCATATTTTCAAAATATTTCTACTTCATTTTTGTAAAAATTCTATGAAAATTCGTCAATTCTATGTATCATTGCAAAAAAAGTTTACAGGAAGAAAATTTGAGGTAAAATCAACGTAGAGTTAAGAATACGTATAGGCCATGAGAGATTCCAGGAAAAAGTAAATGTTAATCTGTTTTAAGGTAGTTCTATAGTTTTATCGATTATTTAGGAATTTGTTGAAAATTGGAACAGCCATTCTTTAATAGATTACGCATATAGGTACCAAATTTTAAGAGGTTTCACCACGTAGAAATTGAGATATTTATTGTTAACAATCCCTATTTTCATTGCTCTCCCATAAGAGCCTGTGTTAAATATTGCCATTTTCAATCCTAAATATCTTGAAATCTAGATGGTGAACCTTCTTAAAATTTTGCACATCTCTTT
>JAPYYW010000721.1:0-42751 GCA_030522545.1 Cremastinae sp. A BG-2022a
CATCTAATTGAGGTCTGACATAAATTTTATGCAGATGGTAATATTTAAACAAAATTTACAGCCGAAATAAACATTTCTCCCATTTACTTCCATGTATAATCTTAGTTAAAAAAAAATAATAATTTCTAAAATATGACGTGGTTGATCGACTTCAAATTCGTACGATCTACGTTTTTTAAATTTGTGATTCATTTTTTTTTTAAATTTGAGTTGATGGCAACATTTTCAAAAGTACTACCGAAATCCCTTAAGAAAAGTAGCAAAGTTTAAAATAACGATACTTAAAAGCTGTAAATTCAAGTTTATGTAATTTTCCATAAACTGCAACGGTGGATCAAAGTTGAATGTCGCATAGAAAAACAATAACCACTTGATCGTCTCGGCGAAGAGCACGGGACCGGATGCATGGGTGTAAAGGAAAAAAAAAAGAGAGAAAGATTGAAACGTACCTAGGATCGGGTAAAACAATTTTTTTGCTAGCTCTGGCGGCCGGAGTGCATTTGCTCTTTTCCATAGCCATTAGATAGCTAACGTCGGCCAGGACCGCCTCGAGGTCCGCCATCTTGCTCGGTAAGTAGCGGGTGAGCCCTCTTCCGTAAACGTTGAGCGTTCCTCGTCCTTTTTCTTCCTCTTTTTCCTTTTCTCCACCGCCACCGTCGTTGTCGTTGTCGTCGTCGTCGTCGTCGTCGTCGCCACCGCTGCCTCTTCTTTCTCCTCCTCCGCCACTTCTGTCACCTTATTCTCGTTGCACACCGGAACCTGCCTCGCGCTCGCAAGTCCAACCAAAGCCTCTCTTCTCTCGTCAAAAAAAAAGATCGAGTGCACCGAACAAATCCACCGATTCGCTCTCCCTTCCTTTCCCTTATTTCCCGGCGTAGCAGCTTCCCCTATCTTCTCCCTTTCGCATCATTCGAGCGCGTCACCCTGTCGAGAAACAATCATTCGTGACCCGGACTCGCATCAACCGATTATTTCCGTCAGCAAACATCCCGAGCGCTCGCAAACTATTTGCTAACTTTGCACAGCTCGATAGAGCGGTTCGTGAAAAATTGCGGTTCCGAAGAAATATCAACTTTCCAAGAACGAAGAAACGGACGAGGCAGAAAGAGAGAGAGAGAGAGAGAGAGAAGAGAAATTGGAGAGTTCGGATAATGGCGTTTTGTTTTTCGAAGCGTTTAAAAGGGTCAATCGAGCGTGTCAATCAAAAACCGAGGAAAATATAGTAGACGCCACGGGAGAGCAACAGCCAGTGACATACGTGTGTACACGTCGCGATATATGCATCAAAATATACGGAGCATGTATACACGTACGATATAGTTATTCAGCGCGGCGTTAAAGTATTTCTTCCCTCTCCGGTCTGCCCGTCTCGCTCCACCCTCGCCCTATCCGCTCCTTTAACGCAACTAATATTATTTTTAGCACGCCGACGGTACGAAATCGTATCGAAATCAATTGTATAACTGTGTATATGCGCGCATGTAAACGCTTATAGTCAATCTTCGGCGCGACGTAGAATTTCGTTGGAGTACGAGCGAGAGAGACGAATTACGGAGCGATTGCGCTTGACGGGGAAAAACCGACGTAACTGCCCGGAAGCGTGCTCGCGACTGTACGACGAGAGAAAAAAAAAAGCAGCAAAAATGGCAAAGATCTCTCGTCTGTAGTTTTTTTTTCCCTCCAGAAAGCAGTATAGACTCGAAGGGACTTTTAATTCTCTGGATTCGCTCGTCAATCGTCGCTCCTTCCTTCGTCGCCCGCGATGCCCGCTCGCCGTCGTATCCCGACGCGATTTATCTTGTTTTTCCTCCCTCCGAGGCCCGATCGAGATTAAAAGATACGCGACCGGAAATGTAAAAGAGCGGAGAGAGGAAACGTTTCCTTTCACGAAACCTATCAGTTTTTCCCCCACGATAGAACATTTTTTTTTTCTCCGCGATCGAACAATCTGTCCTGATTATCGAGAAACTGTCATTCGGCTCGTATACTCGCGCGCATATTATTATTCATCTCCGCGACACTTTTCTCGATCTCCGTCGTGGACGGCGAGAAACAAAAACTTACCGCCGATTTTAACGTATTATTTTTATAAATTGTACCACGTTATTACAATAACCATAGATCGGGATGCACTCTGCTCACTCGTATTTCTCAATTACGTGGACGAGAAAACACGCGCGCACGAGAGTAACCCTCGAATTTATCGATGCGTTGTGCGTGTATGTTTTTTTTTCTTCGATTATCCGTATCTACTGGATTTAATAGATCGTTTTTTCAGTATCAATTTATTGTTATTGTCTCGTTATCACTTGTCAGTTTCAATATTTCATTATGATTTGTTGGTAATATTATAGACGTTCGTAATTTTTCTAGCGATGATACAACTGACACACACGAGCCCGTAAACTTCTTCTTTCACACTTGGGTGCCTCGCTCTCTCTCTCTCTCTCTCTCTCTCAGACACACACACACACACACCCGCTCTTACTCTCTTACTCACGGAGTCGTGAGCACGGATAGAAGGCAAACTATTCGCGTCGCGGACACAAAACACAAAACTGCCTCTCTCTCTCTCTTTTTCTCGTTCGGAGTACAATTTTTTTTCCTTTTTCCCCCTCTCCCCGGCTCGAGGGCAAATTCTTGCGGAAATGAGAAAGTAAGAGGGGGGAGAGAGAGAGAGAGAGAGAGAAAAGTAGTACACGGAGCTCTCGGTATTTTCCGAATTTTGCTGATTCTCTATACAACGACGGGTGAGTATTGCGAAAGCGCGACGATTCCCCTCGGCCCCGCGACAGCGAAACTGACAGGTCACACAGGGCGGATAATGGGCTTATCCTCGAACGAGAAAAATTTTCCCTCCGGGAGAACCCTGTGTCTGTGCAGTCCGCAAGCAGAACGAGGACTGGAGTTTTGCTCGCGCCCTGATTGGCGCCCCTGTGTTCCTGCTCTCCTCGTCGGCTTCGCCTGTGTGAGCGCGTGTCCGTACTTTGCACTCCCGTTTCCCGTGGACCGCCCCCACCCTCTTCACCCCACCTTCACCCCCCCGAGAGCACGGGGATACCAACTCCCGACGAGAATCCTGCACAATTACACAGAGACAAAATATATTTCGTATAAAGAGAATTGTCGAGGTAAAGCGGATTTGGCCAACAATTCAGCGCTATCTGTTGCTACATTTTCTTACATTATTTCTTTCATGCTTTTCGTACCGACCGCTACTAATGAAGCGACCTCCGACGAGTGCACCTGCACTCGCGACACAAAATTCACTTTTTTCATTCATTTTTTTCAATAATTACAACTAAATCCATAAATTTTCGTTGGGAACAGCAAAATAAGTCGTTGTTATTGAATTTTTTTAAATTTAAAAGATACAATCTTTCAATTTAAAAGTAATCGGATTTTTTGAATGTTTCGAATCTTCCAAAGATTTCAGACAGATATATCAGTAACTTTTTTTGATAACTACAAATGTGAGCAGTTTTTAAAAATGAATGGGCTTCGAGATAATATCGCGACAATCCGTTCAAAAGTTTTTTTTATCGTGTAAATAAAAAGTAAAATTATCGAAACAAATTCTTTTCTATATACACTTTTTTCAAAACCTAGATTAAGTATTTTTCAATATCATACATAAGCAGATGCAAAATTTTAAAAAGTATACCGTCTATAAATCGATATAATTAGTGGTGAAAATCAATTTTTAATAATCTCTTATGGAACGTTACAAAAAGTTGCTATTTCTAAACAGTAAATATTTTGATTTTTAGGCAATGAAGCTTTTTAAAATATTTTACACACACGTGAAAATCGTATTAAAAAACATCCTCGCAAATTTTCATGAAGTTCTATAGAAAACCATTTTCGCTATACATAGAATCACGGTAGAACGACCCCAAAGTTTCAGCACTCTCGACTAAGTGCTATAACTTTGTAACGACTATGTTCCATAACTTCGTAAATATTTTTTATTTCAATTTTTCCTTTTTCCGGTGTACGCTCGATAAGTTACAGTCTCGAAATATGTAGAATCATCGGTTTTTTTTTAAATTCCAAAGAGTCTGTCTCCTTAAAATCATAAAAACACTATAACGAAATATACTTGTTATTTTTAAGAATATCTTTATTATTTCTTATAATCTCAAACATTACAAACATTATTAACGTACGCTTAAAAAAATATCTATAACACGTCAGGTCACGAATTTCCTAAGATTTATACATATATTATTTTCACTATCCATCACAGTATTTTATTATTCTCTACGCGCATTCACTCGTCAGTATTGATCAAACAAGGCACGAACGCCCAAATTTTGACAGTCTCTCCGTAAAATTTTCTCGATTCAACTTTCGCAAGAGCATCTGATCGAAAAAAAAGTAGTGAACGAGATGCCGACGAAGGGAAAAGGAAAGAAGAAGAAGGGAGAAAACGGGGACGGGAAGTCTTCGTCGAAGGGAGGCAAATCGAAAAAAACTTCGAGAGGCGCAAAACGCAGCGGTGGAAGAACAAAATTTGCAATGGACATTTTCAACGATGAAGTTATGGAAAACGCATACTACACTTGTCACAATATCATGGACGTTCTCAAATGTCGTGGATTTCCCTGGCCAGAAGCTCAGAAAAAAAAAAAAACAGGGAAAAAGTAAGCGAAACTCATCAGATGCGTGTTCGTCCGTTTGGATAAAATAAAATGAACTAATTAATTAAACCGAAAAATAATTAAAACGTAAACGATATGCTAATACTAAATCGAATAAAAAAAACACTTAAAAAATCAAACAATACTGCGGATCTTCGAAAACTTTGGTGAATAGAAAGCTTTTGTTCGTACAAACGGCACTGTTATCCGTTCATTATCAAAAACAATACTCAATATGCGCTGATTCTTGTGATAAATTGGTCAATATTGAAATTCGTCGATGGAACCATGAACGGACCATTATAAACGCAAAGTATCGTTACTTTCTCACCATAATTCAGACCAGGCAAGAGCTGAAAATAAAAAGCTATGAGTACAAGAAAAAATAAAACGATTTTGAAAAAAAAGGGAAAATAATCGTGCGAAATAAAACCTTTGGCGTTAATAAGAAATACTGGCAGCTATTCTCTCTTCCTGTTATTTTAACGATCAACTCGAAGATTCGTCGTTCATTAATACTGTCCATACCCTAGAAAAATTCGTTCCATTAACCATCAATTTCGTATTTTTCAACGTTTTTTTTTAAATTAATTACCTGGTTTATCTCGTCAACGCATCGGAAAGGAACGATCGAGAGTTCCTGAAGGGCGATCATGTACGCAGCTGTCGTGACCGCTCTTTCACCCCCGCTGTGATGCTGTCTCGACAATTCTCTAAGCGTTTCGGTGTCTCGGAATTTCACTCGAATTTGCAGCCCATACGCTTCGTAGTCATCCTTAAAAGCACGAAAATATAACTCTTCATATGAAATCGACGCTGAGCTCAATATAATTAAAAAAATAAAATAAAAATAAAGACTTACTTCACACGCTGGAATGTTCAGAACGACTTCGCCGACGCACTCTATTGTCTCGAAATACGATTTAAAATTATCGTTTATCCGCGCGACCAATGCCCTCAATTCCGGGAACCATTTGGGTTTCAATTCCGCGATTTTACCGTCGTCAGAATCTTTCTCGGTTTTCAGGAATTCAAGCATGTCATTCAGTTTTTTAACCGACGCAGAAGATTTTTCGTAATCACTTAGAAGCTGCGCAATACGAATAAAATAAAGTTTCCAAATTGAACAAGAAAAAAAAACATTCGTTATGCAGAAATAGATTTAATGAATTGTCTCACCTTTGCCATCTCGGCGTCGTTACCCATGCAATAAGCTTTAGCTTTTGCGTCGACTAATTGTGCATCAATTTCCTGTATGGTGGCCGGCAATTTGGCGAACTGAGTTTGAAGCTTCGAAAATTCCTTGTCGAGAGGACTCAGCTGATCCGTGGTTTCAAGAGCTGCAGCGTACAAATTCTGCGTCTCCTCTTTCAAAGGCCTCAAGCATTCATCGAGAGTCTTGAACCTTCGTTCTATAACGGCCAGCTTGTCTTTCATTTCCTTCAACTCGCACTCTTTCGCCGAATATTTCCTCCGATATTCCGTCAATTTTCGCTTCGTTTGGTGATTCTCCGAGATGAATTTCAAACAATTCGACATATTTTCCACGTACTGCTGGTACGCGCGCAACTGACTTTCCTGTATTTCCTACAAGTTGACAGACAGTGAGTCAGAATTATTTTTCGTACGAAGGAAGTAGCAATGTTTATAAATTTACAAAAAAAATCGTGTATTACTTTGAATTGTCTTGCGGTAGAGGCAGTTATCTCTTCGATCGACATTCTCTCCTTTTCTAATTTCTGTATTTTGTCTTTAGCCATTTTTATTTTCGTTCTGAAATTCTGGATCATCGTGAGATCTCGATTTATTTTATTTTTCGTTTTCCGCGATGTCTCGAGAATGCTATTCATTTCTTCTATATCCCGCTCATATTTAATTAGATTTTGTTGAATTTTTGCCTTCTTTATTTCGAAACTTTTGAGCCTGAAGACAAAAAGAAGAGACATGTTAAAATTTGAAAACTATGAAATTTCGAAATGACAGTGAGCTATTTTTGTATTAATCTTACTCTTCCGTCAGCACGTGCAACTTATTTGAGTCGAGAATTATTGAGAGCATTCCACTGCTTTTTGCCACAGAAGAGGAGAATGATTTTTGTCCTGTGTATCTCGATATAGACATCCTGTACATAATGTCGTCTAAAAAAAAGATATTCAATTGCTTGCATCAATATTTTTTCACTTGTAGACTAATAGAGAAGTGACAAACGAATATTTTTGTGAGTCAGATGCAACGAAAATTACTTACGACTGAAAAATAAGCGAATTCCTCTCGGGAGACTCTGATAATTATCGTCGACCGCTTTTGTACCTACAGGAATGTTATGGATATTGCAGTTTCTTATCAAATAATTCATGATTGCGATTGGTGCTTCGATGAGATTGATGAGATAATCCAGAAATCCAAATTGACGTAAAGCGTCCAATGGAACGTTTGGCGTACTATTGACATTAATCGCAGGATTAGAATATACAACGTTTATCTTCAATCGATTCTCCTCTCTTAATATATGCATCAGACGATTCATGTCCTGTTTATCTTCACATACGAATGCCAGCATGTCTCGATATGGGATTACGTTCTCGATATATTTTGTATTACGCTCCGCTTTAACGTTTACGTTCATCATTATCGGTTCCCACACTTTGGAATTGAATTGATTATGGTTTTGACGTAGCCACATAACAGCTTTGAAAGCATCTGAACTCTGAGCTTGCAAAAGCTTCAAGCGTTTCGAATCCACGTCATTGAGCGCGGTCAATTCATTTTGCGCATCTGAAATTCATCACAAGAACACTTGAGATGTATGTGCTTGATATTTTAAAAATGATCAAAAACATTGCAGATTTGGACAAAAGTTTAAAAGTAATGATCCAAGGAATACAAGTTTAAAACTTACGACGAATTTGATTGTTCACAGAATTCTCCTCAGCTTTTGATGTATTTTTCAGCATTACAATTTTATCACCAGCAAGCTTTTCTTTCTCGATTTTCTGGGATATCACATCCAACGATTTTGCAAGATCCGATTCTGGAATTGAAATTCTTTTTCATACAATCATCAGTTGAAACAAAAATTGATAGAACATCTATATTTACCTGTGCCTAATTCTTTGAATGCGAGTTCCAGATCATTATCGAGTTTACTTATCTGTTGTAAAACAGCACGTATCTCTTCATCTCGGTTCTCCTCCTTGGTAATTGCATTTTGATAATCCATCTCGATATTTCTCAATTGTTGGTCAAAGGACAGCGCTTGATTGTAGGCCTGCTTGATCTTTGTTATTTTTTCCGACAAGGTGGTGTTCTGGTAGATAAAACTGATGTAGTATGAATAAGTAAAAACTAAACTATTCAATTTTATAGATACTTACATATATGTTGAAATTTGTCTCAAGACTGCTGTACTTTTGTTTAAATATTTTGATACTTCGCTGTATCGAGTTTATTGATGTATCACATCTTTTCATGTCAGCAGCAGCTGCATCACGTTCAACTTTTGACTAAAATCAGTTTTTAATTTTTATCATGCAGCTTTGTCTACAAATAATGAAAAGAATTAGTAATTCTTACATCTGAAAGATGTTTTCTCGCCATGTCATATTTTATCCAGGCTTTCTTCTGCGTGAGTGTCTTAATTTTTTTGGTAATCGCTTTCTTTTCCTTCACATGGACAACAGCATCTTTTGATTGCTCATATTTCTGCATCTCTGTTTTTAATAAACCTTCTTTTTCCGTTATTTGTATCTCCAGCTCTACACTTTTTTTTCTAAGCCTCTTCAACTGGTTGTGATATTCTACCAACATTGGATTGCCAATTGATCTTTCTGTATTTTCTAGTAACTGCTGCTCGTTCATCTTGGCAAAATCTTGAACTTTATCTTGAGGTAATAATTGACAGAGATTGTCAACCTAAAAAATATAAAGTGATTAAAAAAGTGATTACTTAAAGAGATGCATATTGCGGCTGTAAAATTTACTTGTATGTTCATTCCATCTATGACGCTCTTAACGTCCTTAAATTTTACAGGTGTTCCATTAAGCTTCCAGACCGTGTCGTTGGTGACATTGAACTGTCTGGTTATTTTTAAATTTTTGTTGTCTTTGTCTTTGAGCTCAATCTCGATCGTCGCAGTTTCTCGACCATTTTTCACATACGTTGAAACGGTCTCTCCTCGGCCGATCACGTTTGGTTTGCCTCCCAGTCCCAAGACAATGGCACTGACGATGGTCGACTTGCCAGAGCCATTTGGGCCGATAATAACGTTCAACCCGGATCCAGGAAAGATTTCAACTTTGTCATAAGTTCTGAAACGATCAGAGATTACAAAATATTGCAATATGTGGGATCTTAAAATCAAACTTATTTTTCAGCCATATTTGCGCACAAATATTGAACGCAATCGTGCCAGCCGTACAATACGTACACAAAATTTTCGACGTAAATTCGTATAATTGTGCCTCTATCGCTGTCGCTGTTCTCCATATGAGATTGCATTTCTACGAATTTCACATTCGTCGTATTTTATAATAGTCATGCAATGAAAATCGTATTTTTACAGTGAAAAAAACAGGATCGGAACATGAACACAACAAAGAAACCCGCTCTTTTTCAATCACAAACCATAGATAAGTGCGATTGTTACGTAGAAGTGCGTACGCACGAGTAGAGTGAAGTGCATTTTCAAAAAATATCCATCACCAACAGATGGCGGAATAAGAAAATTCCCTAATCAACAAATCTTACTTACCGACGAGCAATACGCATTGAAAACCTTACAATCGTATCGGAAAGATGACGCCACAGGTTTCTTCAAAATATAGCAGATGGCGAAATAAGAAAATTCCCTAATCAACAAATCTTACTTACCGACGAGCAATGCACATTAAAAACCTTACAATCATATCGGAAAGATGGCGCCACAAGTTACTTCTACCTAAAATTTTCGAATATTCTACAATCTATCAAAAATATTTTGAAATATTTTCAATACAGTAACGTCTATGAAAAAAAAATGGAATTATGCATTGAGTTATTGAAAATTTATTGAAACTATAAAGTAAAAAAATCAGGTCCAAAAATTGCCGCAAGTTGGAAAGCGTTTCGGCATTTTGGGAAGGTGAGTCCAATTGCCAACGTGAAATATCATATTCATGCCGATCACGACATGATAGCCGAAATGACAGTGGAAGAACCAGAAGCCGGGATTGTTCATGTTAACGCGGAGAATGGCGTATCCCCGGTGCGGTATGAGAATCGTATCCTTGAGGGGTGGCCGATGAACGGAGCCGTTCGAAATCGCTCGGCGCGTGAGCTCGATGAACGAGGCGAAGGTTTGCCGATCGGGCGACCAATCGGCCGGCATTACCCCGTGAGCTATTACACGGAACGAGGTCCCGTGAAGGTGATACGGATGCGGAAGAGACGTGTTTACGTTCTCTGCGAATAAAAAAAGGTCAAGAGAGAAAGGAGACTCCGCGAAAGCGCAGCAAACGCGAGGCAATCGGGGCTGACCGAGCGGGGTTTGCTTACCGGAACGATCCACGAGAATAATCTCCACGTGGTGGCCAAGGGGAAGATGGACCGTGTGCGTGCAAGCGCAGTTCTCCTTGTCGACGCACTCGCGAGGAAGATTCCATTGGGAATTGCAGAGAGTACCGGGGGGCAAATCGTTGTACTGGGTAAGAGGCGGAACCGGTGGAAGAATGAAAGAGATTCCGTCCATCAGTCCGGTCACCGGTCTCGTACTCGGGGGCACTGCAAACACGCCAGTGGTCAGCGAAATAATAACGTTACCAATGGGCGCATCGCGAGAGAACGTACGTATAAAATGCTTGTAGGTGTTTCCCTCGAAGAGCTCGTTTCTCTGATAAAACAGAAGTTCGAATGGCAAGAAGAGCGAACGATCGGGAGTCGCCGGAAGAATTTCATGCTCGGGTGGATCGTGCGCGCGAAGATCCGTCAGACAGACCGTTTCTTCGTCGCTTTTCGTACTTCCAAACTGGGACGGCTTGGTTTCGCACGCGTTTCGGTATATCTGTTGAAAATAAGAATTCCATGAGAACGAATTTTTTCTCGTCGATGAGAAAATTCGCACCTTTTTTCCCGCCAATTTCCGAGCGTACGTGGGCTTGGGACCAGGAGGTTCCTGCTCGCTCGCCCCGGTGTACCGCAAGATCCCGAGCTGGTGCACCTCGTTTTTGAAGCACTCTTCCGACCAGACCTGTATCCAGTAGGCCCGACGAGTGTTCCTCTTGCCCTCGATAACAACGTCGTACCGCTCGCCTGATAGACAAAATTCAATTACGGGTTTCCCACGAATCTCTCGGAATGTTCTGCTTACCAGAATGAGAAATGAGCGAGTCAACGACGACGGGAACGACGTTCTCCCCGTCCGTCGACAGGATAGTCAATGGGTGCCCGTCGATCGTAAATCGGGCGTCGCACGTTGTCCCGAGAGAATTAATGATCCGTAGACGGTAACGTTGACCGGGCGCGATCTCGATGACCTCGTAGGGGACCCTCGTCTCTCGCTGCGTTAGATCGTCCTGCGTGTTTCGCATTTGTGTGAGTTCACGCTCGTTTGATTCTCCCTCGATCGTTGCCCGAAACGCGGGATCGCGAGGGAATATTAAGGTAGTACAACCGCAAAACCGTGCTGATTTTCTTAAAAATTTGCACAGGTCTTCTTTAATGTCATATGAAAATATGTGTCAAATTTGACAAAGCTTCACCATCTAGAAATACGAGATATTATACATTGAAAATCATTGCTTTTTCGAATCTCCCATAAAAGCCCATGTTAAAAGTAGCAATTTAAAAAAATTAATATCTAAATAACTACATGGTAAAGCCTTGTTAAATTTTGCAAACACGTTAGCACAATGCTAACGAAGATCTGTGCAATTTTTGAATAAATTATGTCTCAAGAAACTTCAACTGATGATTTTACATCAAGTTAACACATAAGGACAAACTTTTGAATAGACTGTCTCGGTGGTACTACCTTAAACGTTCGTGAGATCATTAATCGCGAGCTTACTATGCAACGACCACGGCCGTTGATCAGCAGGGTCTCCGGATACTGGCCGGTGTCGTGATTCGTGTAACCGGGTATACGCTCGATGGCGGTCGTGTGCATAAAGTCACTGATGACGATCGTGTGCTCCGGCAGATCGTGGTCGTACAGAGCCCTGTGAGGATCTTCTTCCCCTGGTAATCGAACGATGAGACTCCCGTACAGACCGTCCAGTTTCTGAACGCTCGAGTGCGAGTGATAAAAGTGAGTACCCGGGTTGTCAACTTTGAACTTGTATCTGCCAATCGAATCCATCTCTGTACCACGTGAAACCGAGATTATCTTATATCCGAAAATTGGCTAACCTGAACTTGTTACCCCCGTGTATCGGACACTGGGTAACGAACGGTACACCGTCGTAATATTGATAACCCTTCAAGTGAATTCCGTGCCAGTGGATCGCAGTTTCCATTCCGCCCATCTGATTGATAATGTCAACGACAATCTTGTCTCCCTTGCATACCTGTATACTGGGCCCCGGCAGCATTCGATTTATCGTCAGAATTCCTCGCTCGTATCCATCCCCGTAGGCGCACTGGCAATCGGGGATTCGAGCCAGCTGGAGCCTCGTCGCATTTCCGTCGCAGTAATCGCACGAGCTGCGTTCGAAAAATTATAGTCCAGGTCCGAATGCGGTTATTGGAAAGCTTCACTCACCGTCCCATCGTCACGAATTGTTCCAGCGTGAACCTGTAGTAACAGACCATCGTTTCGTTCCTCGTGCACTCGCGAATGCAATTGTGATATTCGAGATTGTTCGGGCCTCGGACGACTCTCTCCTCCGTCAAGACAAAGACGGAGCCTAGCAGGCTCGACGCGAAAAAAAAAGTCGGAAGATTCATCACCCTGTCCCTGTACTCGCAGCAATAGTATTTCCTTACGAACGAATGCAACGAAGAGTTTCGTCTTTGTACTCTTTATTATATCGTTAAGTCGAGTGTCGACGACAAATTGAGGTAATGACAGTGACAAGACATGGTAAACACGAGCCCCCGTTGTGCAACTACGCTCATTTAGATAACCAGCCGGTTTTTAATGTCCGTTATTATCATTCCCAATCTGAACCATCGAATATCGAAGCCGGACCTTTGCGATCGCCGCACGTGGGAAAGTCGATAGGCACCGGTGGCAAATTTTCTCGGTTTCCGACAAGCATTGCGAATTGCATGGGCGACTGCCCGTCGTTTCCACCGTACAATCCTGTACTCCGTGCTTCCCAGAGCCAGTAACCTGAAAAACAAGTTTACAAGAACAATTATTGGACTGCAAAAATACAATTTAAGATAACATGTACTTCCTCGTACCTATGTTGTCTGTATGAATTCGTAAAACCAAGTATCCCTTGTTGGGCACGATGAACGTGTCTTTCCGCACGGGTGTCGTCCTGAAATCCCTCTTCGACGATTTTTCCTCTAATATCTGTAAAACTTTGTTCATCTTCGTGGGAGTATCGAATTGTCCGATATCGACAATAGCGACGCTGTAGCCGTGTACGTGAAACGTGTGACTGACGTTACTACCGAAACCTGAACAAACGAGCATTTTGTAAATTTACCTTCTTCAGTTACTTTTTGGCTTTTAAAATTACCTTCATCAATGAAAACGATGTCGAAAGTTTGAAAGGCTGGTAGCCGAAGAATTTGGGTGCACTGACAAAAAATTGAGGGATTCTGGTGGCAATTTTTGGCACGTTTCTCGACGGAGCAGAGAGCTTCCTCGGTAATTGGCTGGGAAAGCAGAGGCGAGGACGGATACTCAAAACTCATTCTATTGATCTGTCCGATGCGTCGACCTTTCGGTGAAACTTTAACAGTAAAAGAACAGTTCATTTGAATATGCTCGAGAATAAAGATTGTCGTTCGTTCGACTTACCGCTGAGAAAGGCCGGATAGTACGAGTGTTCGTAAATGTTAAAAGAGTAATCGCTCATAAGATCATCGACGTTTTCATACAAATTCATATCAAAGGGTACATAAATCGTTTGCGACTTTGTTAGAATTTCTGGAAGTTCGTTCGTCATTTCGTTTCCTCTCAGATGTAACCAGCAGAGGCTTTTTGTTTCGTCCGAAGAAAGTTCGCAGTGAGATTCCGTGTCTTGGCTTTTCTTGCGCGTGATCTCACCGTCGACCGGATTCCCGTATTCGTCGTAAGAAGACAGGATCGCCTCGTGGATCAATCCTCGACAGTCTTCGAGGCCTGTGACAGCGATTACGAATCTTCCAGGTGTCTCACTCGTCTCGAGAGCCAGATCGAATCTTTCACCCGGATAAATGATTACTCGATCGGTCGCAGGGCCAGCAGCGACCGCGTAACCGTCGCTCGCTGCTACGCTCAACTTGTGTCCCGCTATTGAGAACGTTATGGGACAGTTGAACGCATTCGCATTCGCGAGACGCAAGAGATACTTGGATCCACTCTTGACCTCCACTATTACGTCTTTAGTCTGGAATCCAAAAAAACGAGTAAAGTTTCAGTAAAGACAGTCAAAAACCGAACACGGTGTTGAAAAAACGTGGCAGTGTCTTGACATAAATAGTAAAATAAAGCTCCACAGAAAGAATAAAGAAAAGAGCTCCAGCTTTAGTACCTGGCCGTTGAGAAGCAAATCTCGTGGAACGGGTTCTTCGTTGGGCTTTACTAGTTCAGAGAGTGAACTCGATGCCGTTGCCGATATTAAGAGTACTTTTTCGAAACTGGCATCATTTTCAGAATCTCGAACGATCAACGATCCGTATAGACCATCTCCTTGTTGGCGAACTGCGATTAAAATAAAATGAAGAGCAATGGAAAAAAATTCGCTTCGCGCAGATATTGCGTACCCGAGTGTGCGTAATACATATAAGTTCCGCTCCTGTCAGGCTTAAATTCGTAACGGAAACTGTTGTACGGAAATATCGGACATTGCGAAAGCATCGAAACACCGTCCATGTGAGGAGTTCCCTTGAGTTTCAATCCGTGCCAGTGAAAGCTCAGCTCTTCGGATGACAGTGCATTCTTGACGACCACCTCGACAGTATCGCCGAGACAAATCTGCAACAAGTTTTCATTGAGACGCTCCGTTCGCTCGAATCCACGTACCTCGATGTGCAAGAACCTCGATCGACGGTCCAGGGCTTTTTCCATTGATCAGCCTCCAGGGAGGATTCCCGTTGCTCTCGATCGACTTGCTGACGAAAAATCGGTACGAGCAAACCCTCGATTCACCTGGCACGCAAGGGCGCAGACACTCGTCACTTTTAACATCTTCCGGTTTACCCGAGGATGCCAGTGTCGCGAGTGCCAACAGTCCGACAGCGAGTATCATCTCCGTTTAAATAAAACTAGCTTTTATTTGTCAATGAGGAAAAAAAACTGTGTACATGTGAAAATGACAAGTCAGTGCGATTCGCGAATGACGCGCTTGGGAACGATCCTGCGAAAGCATCGGGGTCTCGGTCAACGCGTTCTTCCTCTTTGGCGGTCATTCCCCTCGGCAAACCGGTATACGGCTATCGGCTGGTCCGTTACGCGACAAGGACCACAGACTCCCGCCGGGAGTACCAATTGGAGCGACGACGGAGCGAGAGAAGGGGAATTCGCCGTTGCGTATGTAACCCGTTGACACACGCGCGCGCTCGTGTGTGTATGTACATCGGGAAGAGAAGGGCACGGGGTTATGCCAATATCGCCGCGAGATTGGCTCGGTAACATTTCAAGCTGCAAAGTGGAACGCCAGTTTTGGAGCACGAGTATCTCTTCGGATTTTCGCACCCGGCGATCGAGCAACGTCCTTCCTTCGCCTCGTATTCGTTTCTGAAATTTAAACGAGCTGTTTACACTCCCACTCATTTTCAGGCGCCTCTTTTTTTATCTTACTCTTTCGCGGATTTAGCCTCGAGAGGAAAATCATGTCCAGGTGGTACGGATAGCCAACTGCCCTCGGCCGTCATCCGATACGTCATTATCGGCACTTGACGCTTCCAAGTTTTTCCTTTGCCAGCCAATTTTGATGCTTTCGACTCTTGCTTCTTCAATAATCGTTCCATCGTTTTTTTCTGGGGACAAAGACGTTGTAAATATGTGAATACATTGGACGTTAAAATATAAAATAGTTTTACAAAGAGTATGCGAATAATAGAAACTTTCAGCAATTACTTTGTCTTTTTCTCGTTTTTCATCAGCTAATTGTTTTCTCTTGAGCGATTTGAGTGCAGCTTTTTGAATAGCTTCTGCAGTCATGACCTTTTCCTTGTAGCCTGTAGGAAGAGAGACCAATCTCTCTACAGCTGGATTTGGTTCGGTATCTGTTTTACGTTCAAACATGGCTCTTTGCCTTGCTGTCATCAATTTTGGATCCTTTGGCTTGATCTTCTTCAATTCATCGTCGACCTGAATAAATCGATAAAATATAGTTTGTAAATAAAATTAATAAGAATATGGGAAACAGGAATAACTGTGCAAGATGAGGACCTCTTCGAGCTTGCCAGACTCTATAGCATCGAGCCAACGCTCCTCCTCGCTGCTAGTCGCGCTTTCTTTGCCTCTGCCGCTTTTGGCAACTTTCTTCTTGGTTGATGCTCTGGGTGAAGTGGTAGCAACGATGCTGTTGCTCGAACTGCTCAAATTTCCAAATTGAGACATTTTTTCACTGCCAACAATCCTGTCTGTTTCTTCAATCTATTCTATATTCATTTTACACACGCACACATACATTGTTTCTTCCAATGCATACCTTCTACTCGGCATTTCCAATTTTTTACCACGAATTTTCGCCATCGTTTGCTTTTCAGATTCCGTCGCGACGATTCCAGGCTCTTCATCATCGTGACTTATTTTCTTCTTTTTGTGTCGTTTATGCTTGTGCTTCTTGTGGCGTTTCTGACATACCACTATTTTCCTCTCTGCACGATGTAACAAAAATATGCCAATTATTAGAAATACTTTTGTTTTTTTTTTTATAAAAATAAGTTAAATTTTAATACCTGGTATGACAGCACTTTCTTCGTCTGTACTCGTTTCTCTTGGTTTTCCCATTTTTCAATTTTGCAACTCGCTCAATTCGACGATGCCAAATAACTCGTGTCACAAGAGAGAAAACAATAACATAACCTCTACATGTAAAAAGCGCGACCTATCGGAGTATTGCGTATCCACCAAATTCATGAACGAAACGTCAAATCAATTCGATTGATTTGTATTTACGGGAATTCATTATAAAGGGTATAAATTTGAAGTAACGAGTACGGTAGTTTTCAACATGTTTATTTTATATAATCAGAGTTTATGTTCAATTTTATTATTTCTTAAACCTATGAAATGTGGGATCGAGGAGATGCGAGTGAACGAATCAAGTTGAAGGAAGCCCAACGGGACGAGGAAGTGGCGAGTACACTGGTGATGAGATGGGGTCAGTTGGTATTTTGCTTGTTAGAGCGAAGCCGAGCAAGGCTCGCTCGCTCGCCTTCCTCCTCATCGGACGTGCAGGGAGGACCGCTGCTACCGCCAACGGCGCCCCTCGATGACGTTGCTTGCATCAATTCTTGGTCTGGCCCGTTTCTGTGCTCGTACAGTAAAATGTTGAGCGTTTCTTCGTATATTCGTGCTTCGGGAAATTCGACCTGAATCAATATTTTATTATTATTTTATATGCGATTATACAAAAAAAGAAATAAGAACATAATCTAAATACTTTCTACTATATTCTTACCTTTGTATGCTTTTTGTCAGTCGTATAAACTATGGAATGACAACAGACTTCTCCGACCTTCCTCCCGTGACCGTAAAAAGTCCAGCAGCATATCTCGCTCGAGCCTATGACGTCCTTGATAAACAAGATTCTGCTGTTGAATCTCAGCGACATTTTGTCAAACAGTTCAATATTCTTGAGAAGATTGTCATCGGAGGTACTGCAGAAGAAAAGAAAAATAAATCCCATTGCATACAGGAGAATTAAAGAAAATTTCAAATTTCTTTAGTATCAAGTTACCCGGTATATGAATATTTGTTATTATGTCGGTTTATGAGAAGTTTAACCACAGGTTTAGTTGTGTCAGCCAGCAAGAGTTCTTCCTCTCTCTGGGAGGTGATCAGAGCAACTTTACAGATGGGCTCGGCCTCTCTCTCCTTGCGAAGCAAAGCCTGCTCGCAGGATTTGACAAGTTCAGCTATACAATAATATTTGGCCTCTGCCAGGAGTTCGCTGGTCTCTTTGACGCTTTCGGGCAGCGGCACAGAACCGTCCCGCAGGAAATTTAATATCGTACCAAAGTGTTTGCCGCAACGGTCGATCAGTATCCAGCCTGAAAGCAGTGACAGCGTGAGAATGCGAGAGGCCGGACAGGATTGAGGATCTCACCTTCCGAATCCGTGAGGACTTCCATTCGGCCGCCAAACATGGCGCGGAGCATCGTATCGTGCTTACGAAGCGTGCTGATGGTCGTGTAATGCAGCGAGCCACCGATATTTAGCTTTACGTACTCGGACGGGTAGCGAATACCCGTTCTCGGATCGCCCGACATCCCGAGGCAGCTCACGACAAGTGTTGTCGACGGGGATGCTGTTGACGACGACGACGTCCCCGACGACGACGGCGGCGACGGCTCCTCGATCTTGTCGGGTATCGCAATCAACATTTAATCAAATCCGCGATCCCGTTATCCTCCCTCTCGCGCCTCGTTGTCCTTCTCTCGACCGGATAACGATCCCGGGCACGATATTCTCACTGGAACTCCAATCTTTGCTCTAACCTCATTTCCTTGTGCTATTGCTGTTTTCGACGAATATCGACACTACCTCACCACCCGACGATCGTTTGTTTCCAATAAATACACTGCGAGCATGCGCGCGCACTTCGCTTCAAGTTTTTTATATTGTCCAGTCGGTAAGAATAATAATCGTCCTTCGCGAAATAATGTAATTTTTGAAAAATCTACTGGATTCTTCTTTCAACAGAGACTACGATTGTATCGTTTTTCTTTTCTTTTTTTTTATATTTACGTAATGTTCGAAGTTGGAAAAGAAATAAAAGTTGATAGAACTTGAGCTTTTTTTGTTATTTTTTTGTTGAGTATCGAGAGCTAAAAGGAAGAATAATTAGAACACTTTTTTTTTGTTCTTTTTAAATCATGAAGCATTTTGGAGAATTCTCCCTCTCTCTGTCGTCCGCGTCAGACTTGAGACAGAACATTCATTGTTTTGTTATTGCCAGTAGACTGTCGTCGCGACCTCCACGCGCGTCGCTTTGCCGCGTCGGACCGGGAGAATCCGAAGGACAGGATGACGGATGCCCTCTCAAAGTACGGACTGTGCATCGACGAAATGTGCAAAGTGCGCCTCGTTGAGCCAAGAGTCACGAAACAGAGCGAAAAGCTGCGTTCGGAGTGCGAAAAATTTATCGAGAGTGAGGAAAACGTAGCCATGGCAACGAGCGAAGCATTCGACGAAAAACACACTCGGATAGTGAGTAAAAACGTTGCTTTTCGATTTGTGCAGATATCAGCGAGTTCGAGACGAATATCGACAATTTTATACGCTTGATGGATGAGCTGGCCCAGGAAGTCGAGAAGGAGAAGATGAAGACGATCGGAGCCCGGAATCTCGTACGCTCGGTCGCGAAGCAGAGAGAATCCAACAGGCAGCAGATGCAGGCGCTTATACTCGAGAAGAGCATGCAGCTCGAACGCTTACGGATTCAACTCGATTCCCTGAGAAAAATCGAGCAACAGCAGCTCGAAACAATAGAACACCTTTCGGCAAATTAATGACATATTCAACATACGAAAAAATGTATAATTTTGTCTCAAATCGACTCTGAAATTTCGGTTTCAAAAATCTAAATTATCTACCAAACAGTCAATAGGATAAAAAAGTTAATATTCATTAAAAGATAATATCTATCGTAAAAATGTACAAATATGCTCGAATTTTCGAATCAACTTATCTTTTACTGACACAAAAGAAACGATTTTTTTTTCTCGTGAATCATACTTTTCGGGGATCATTTCTCCACAATTCATTATCAAACTCCGGATTTCGCATTAATCGAGCAAAGCGAGCATTGAAAAATAAATTTTATTATTATTAACTTGTGAGTACGCGCGTCATCGTATGGGTATGCGTCCGTGTGTAATAAAAATAATAAATGGTTTTATCCCGTTGAATTACAGACGATGTTACCATCTAAAAGAATATAAATATATACATACGTATTACAAGATCACTCGCATCGTTACAATAAGATTATCGTTAACGGATTATCGTTACACCGGATCGCGTTCGCGTATCAACGCGAACCGCTTCAATCTATTTCAGTTTTGGGGCGTTTTCTCGAATCCGTCTCGTCGCTCTTACGATCGACGATCGCGCCGTCCATGCCGCTCTGTTCCTGATCCTCGGTCGTTGTGTCCGCTCTCGTCGGCGAAATGGAACGTTTCCTCGTCGAGCTGACACTGGAGTCTACAGGTCGATTGAATTTCACTATAACTGCGGTCATGTTGTCGCAGCCGGTTCCATCGCCGAAGGTATCAGTTGCGAGACAGTGGTCGAAAAGCTGTACAAAAAATCAAATATAAATAAAATGAATTGTGTGAAAAATTGCATTATTATCAAGACGATGGAAAGCGTCTTACCTCCTCGCAGATTTTGGATATGTTGCTCCGATGAGCCTCGAGACGAGGTCGAATAAATTTAACGACCTCCTGGCTCGACATGAAATTCCATATGCCGTCGCACGCTAGGATCATGAATTCGTCCCTCTCGGGATCGATGGTTATGTGTTGGACGTCCGGCATTGCTGAGATCATTTGTTCCTGGGCCGGCAGCGTTGTGTTCTGTTTGTACGCGTGGTCACCGAGAGCCCTCGACAGATTGAGACCCCCGTTGACCCTTCCGTCAACGGTCACTTTTCCGCCAGCCTTGACGATACGTTCCCGCTCCGGTTCGTCCTCAGGCTTGTGATCTAAACTCAATTCGAATGCTTCCCCGTCTCGACAGAGAACGCAACGGGAATCGCCCGCATTCGCTACGTACAACTCTCGACCATGAAGCACGGCAACGACCGCGGTGCAACCACTGTCCGAACCTGGCTGAGTATCGCGCATTTATTATTTTTTTTCTTCGGATACTTTTCTCAAGATGGTTTAGAAGAAACAATAGAAAAATTGAGTTACGTCGAACCTTTTATTTTGTGAGCAACAATGCATTGTATATTTTCTTCCGAATCACCTTGAGGAGATCTCAATAAAACCGTCGATTTAGAATTCATTTCAATAATTTAACATGAGGGATAAAAAAAAGAAACAATTTCTGTATAGTATTAAATAAATGAGAAGATACGATAAAAATTACGTGTGACATTGTTTATGAAAGAATTACGAATGTGTTTCTCTGTTTAGTTAGGGAAATTAACTCACCTCCTCGGTCATATCTGTGGTAAAATCGCCATCGTATTCATCTTCATCTTCGTCTTCTTTCTCGTTATCGTCATCGTCTTCTTCACTGCTATCTTCTGGTTCGTCATCATCATCATCATCGTCGTCATCACCAGCATCCTCTGTGTCATCGTCACTGTCAAAGTTTAAAGTTTTTCTATTATTTATCTGTTATGGTTACAAAAACACTGTATAAAAATATGATTCAATTCTACAGGGACTAAATAATCAGCACAAACCTGGCAACTGGTGATCCATCGAGGGAGGCATCGTTGTCATCGTCGTCATCGTCGTCGTCATCATCATCGTCGTCATTCTCTTTAGTGCCATCGCTATTGGCTGCCATCATCGCTCTGAACTCGACTAAAGCTTGACAATATCGCAGATCCTCTTGACCTTGTGGACGATTTTCTCCCCGCTTGGAAAGACTTGGCTGTGCTTCCGATGATTCCTTATCATCCTCCTTCACATCTCCATTTTCCAGTGTTTCGCCCGAACTAGTAGAAACTTCCGAAGTACTGTTAGCTGGCCGTGATTTGTCAACTTTTTCTAACGTATCCGAATCCATAATTCCATTGCTCGACTTTTTCCTCGGAGTTTTCGTACTTTCTCCGACTTCATTATTTTCCGAGGTACACGCTTCGCTGGATCCGCTGGCTTCTTTATTATCGGTGCTCCATTTTTGACTCGAAGAAGAACAGCCTGGCCCTGTCGACTGGTCATCCTCTTCGTCTCTCCTTCGTAAAGAATATCTAGCCATAACCTGTTCCAGAGGCATGGCAGCTTCCATCCTCAGACAACGTACGCTCTCCTCGACTGTATCTGCAATGTAACGGAATGAAGAAAAACAGCTGAAAAATATACTCCTCAGCTTTTTTTTACAGACCAATCTTACATACCTTCTCCGTCACTTGGAATACTCCTTGACTTAGGCTTTTCCTTGCCATCCTCATCTGTTACTTTGCTGGCTATCTTCTTCAGTTCCTTGATGACTTCTGGCTTGGTAAGGGAGGCGTCGAATCCTAAAAATGCTTCTATGAGAGCTTGCGGTACATCGCCGAGTTTGTACGCTTCTGTGTTTTTTATAAAATTAGGTAATTCTTTGGCGCAGTAAGTGGCAACTTCGTGGCCCCCGTGACCGTCGTACACCGCGAATAGGGACGTATCCTCATCAAAATCAATGCAACAGTTGTGAGCGTCCTAAACGAGTAATAAAAAAAAAATATATAATTGATACGCAAATTTATAATTTCATTATCATATTTTATTTCATTCACGTAAATTGTTTTTTAAACGTTGTCTCACCTCTTGGGTAACCCGCCAACCCTGCATGGAACTCGCGCCGAACGCCACATTTTTGCCGCAGTCGTCGCTCGAGATTTTTGTCGTTATTGGCTTAGTCAGATATGCACCCATTTCGATTTGTCCTTTTCGCCAAATACGCGCGCTGCTTCTCGTCACGATTTATTGTTTAGTTTTCTTATTATTTGAGTGAGACCGGCGTGCGTTTGCGCTCAGTATCTCAGCTACACTTTTATACGCTCGCCGCCATTGTTACTGTTGTATGCCGTATTGTTGTGAAGCAGTACAATCGTGACCACAGAGGGCAGCACCTTTCCTTACGGCGGATTCGCAACAACACGAACTTCCGTTGTTTCATTTCCGGATTGGCTCCAAATTTTGTCGCTCGTTGATAATTCTAATCTAGTTCAAGAATCGACCGGACAATTATGCAACGCTAGTATCGAAAAATTTTTTAAAAATTTTCAGATTATAATGTTTTTTTTTTCATTTTTGAAGATCACATAAATTGAAAAATACATGTATATACATATTAAAATGCTAACACATTTTTAATTTTCGGTATAATACATTATACGATTACAGTTTTACTATATATAGTAATATACGTGACAGAATAACGAGTTACATAAACGAAGACATATCTTCGTTGAATTTTGTCCGTATCACTAGTGATTCGAAGAGCACGTGTTTCGTGACATCTCGAAATCTGGGGCTTTCGTTTATATTTTTATTACATTTGTTAGCCCGTAGAATTTCATATTGAGTTTAACATAGTTCCAAGATTTAAAGAATTATTCACTGAACAAAATGGATATTATGGAAAATATTGAAGAACCTCAACAAAACACAGCTCGGGTGTAAGTCTTAACCTTACTAAAAAATGTAATCCCACATTTTCATATTATTACGAAAATTTCTGTATTTTTCAAAATTATAAAAATGTCCAGGCTGTGCTGTCGCTGTGGCATTGCTATCGAACCAAATCCGGCCAATATGTGTGTTGCTTGTCTTCGGGCTGAGGTCGATATCACAGAAGGAATTCTAAAGCAGGCGACTCTTCATTTCTGCCGTGGTTGCGAAAGGTGAAGTAATACTTATTTCATTATATGTAAGTTTCATTATAAACAATCTTTTGTGTTTCAAATAGATATTTACAACCACCTGCGGAATGGATACATGCAGCTTTAGAATCTCGAGAACTTCTTTCGCTCTGCCTGAAGAAGCTCAAAGGACTTGAGCGTGTAAAGCTCATAGACGCTGGATTTGTGTGGACGGAGCCACACTCTAAAAGATTGCGAGTAAGATTGTACTCCGAAATGCGTAACGACTCACATTGGGAAAAAATTCAACATTTCTATCTCAATTTCTAGGTAAAATTGACAGTTCAAGCTGAAGTTATAGGCGGTGCAGTTCTACAACAGGTGTTTGTTGTGGAATACATTGTAAATAATCAAATGTGCGATGATTGTCACCGCACAGAAGCTAATGATTTTTGGAGAGCTTCCGTAAGCTATAAAAATTAATAAAATACTTTTATTACTTGTTTCAATGCTTTTCTAATGCTGTTAAATTTGTTCACTTAGGTTCAAGTCAGGCAGAAGGCAATCAATAAAAAAACTTTTTACTATTTGGAGCAACTCATATTGAAGCACAAAGCACATGCTCAGACTCTTGGCATTAAACCGATTCATGGTGCGTCTTTATCAAAAAGAAAACGATAAAACATGTGAAGAACAAGTTGTTTTAAAAATGATATTATAATTGTAGATGGTATCGATTTTTACTACGCGAACGAGGCTGCAGCAAGAAAAATGATCGATTTCCTCACCGCCGTTTTACCGTGCAGATATCAACATTCAAAAAAATTAATATCACACGATATCCACAGTAACATTTACAACTACAAATTTACATACAGGTACGTAAAACATTATTTGATTTGTCAATAACGCTTGTTTGATTTTTATTTGTTCAAATTGCAGCGTCGAAATCGTTCCGATTTCTAAAGATAGCTTGGTATGTTTGCCCAAAAAGTTAACTCATCAACTGGGTGGACTGCACCCAATCGCTCTGGTTTATAAGACGACAAATGCTCTTCATCTGATCGATGTTTCTACAGGACAAAGTACGTACCAAAAATATTTATCACGCGAGATCAAGATTTCTTCATTTAATTAATTATTATTCAGTCGCCGAGGTAACCGGGTCTGTTTACTGGCGATATCCATTCAACAGTATCTGTAATCCCAAGCAACTCACCGAATACATCGTTATGGATATTGAACTGATAGAAGATCGGAATTTAAAGGTCTTCCCTGGACAAGGCACAATCTCGCACAAGGTGGGAACATTTATTTGTTGTTTAACATTTTTCTTTCTTCAAAAAAAAAGTAGGCTCTTTACGTTAAAATAATTATTCTCATTTTAGCACATAATCGCTGACGTGTGGTTGGTCAAAGCCTCCGAGCTCGGAGTTTCGGAGAACCTGATTCACGCGCGAACTCATTTGGGTCACATACTGAAACCTGGAGACTCCGCATTGGGGTAAATGTTAAAAAAAAAATCTGAAATTGAATGCATCAAATTTCCTACGTTTCTGAATCATAAATTATAAAAATATAATATATTTCAAGTTATGCAGTCGGTGACAGCAACATCAACGACGCAAATTATGACAAATTGAATCAGGACAACATTCCTGATATTATTTTGGTGAAAAAGTTCTACGGGCATGACAAGGCTGCTCGACGAAGAGCGAGAGTTTGGAAGCTAAAACGTCTCGCCGCGGATGGCGGTAGTTTGACAACCGAGAATAAGTACGTATCTCATTGGACGTTTCTAATCTGTAAAAATAAATAATAGGAGATCGATCTTGTGCAATCACTCAAAAATATTTTTTATCTCGTAGCGAGTACAACGAATTCCTCGATGAGTTGGAAGAAGATCCAGATATGCGTCAAAACATAAACATCTTCCGTGATTCGAGCAAGCAAATACCGGTGGATTCAAACGAGGTTGACCCGAGCATGCCACGGGTTACTCTTGAAGAAATGCTAGAAGATCTCGTCATCGAGGATACAGAGATGGCTGAAATTTACGAGTGAATCAACGCGCTTTTCCGTATCACTTTCCTTTTGAATACGTTAACAAAAGTTCCGGATACACCCGTTTTATTTTTAGCTGTGGCAGTATAATGTTGCAATCGATACGATGAATCTTTGTATGACAAATAATTATGAAATGCGATCAGGAGCCGTTATTGAGAAATAAAGTTACTCTTTGAATAAGGAAGAATTGTGTTTACGTGTAGCGATAAAAGATAAATTTATTGGGAGTATAGATATTGAAAGTGGAATTGAGGCGGATCGATTTGAGAGTATTATCGATCGATTTATTAATTATTCGAGCGTTGTTGATAAAGGGTTCTTGTCTTCGATACTATATTGATAGTAGATATCTCCGTGAACGTGGAATCAGCAAGAGTATTGGGAAATCAATTAGATAAGAAAATCGTATATTAATTCCGGATTTCAATAGTGATAGCACTATCGAATCAACCGCGAGTCATGTACGTAGTCACAAAAATTTTCTTTTCGACGATTCTTTTTTCGCAGCTCTTAAAGGTTGCAAAGCTCCAAGGTGAGAAAATAAAGAAATGTTATTTTTCGTGTTTGCGTTGACATTTGCATCTTATATTTAAAAAAAATCAATACTTATTGTTTTAGATAACGATGCAGACGTTAGAATACTTTCTAATGAAATTCTCAGATGGACAGAGATCGGATACGAGGGCGAATTTTTTTCGGAATACGTCCGGAAATTGGGATTGAGTGGTGAGTCGCGTAACGTGGATTTTCGAAGTTTTAAGGGTGACAGAGCCAACATGGTATGCACTCTCTGCAAGAGTTTGACGACAACCGTCATTTCCATGCGTCGAAATGGCACTTCGGAGGAAAATTTAACAGATTTGGTAACGAAATTTTGCACACGCTTGAACATCCAAAAAGAGCACATTTGTCGAGGAGTGATCAGTCTGAACATGGTAAACAAAGTCGAAAGAATTCTTCAAGAACTAATTATAATTAGTTTGGTGCAGCTTGTAATTACATTATTTGTTTTCGCAGCCGATTCTTGTTTATATAATTGACGCTCGTCCGAATCTTAATCCCACTGATGTTTGTGGACTGGTCCTGCAGAATAAATTTTGCACGACAATTAGCGACGAGTACGAGTGGTCATTGCAGATCGACGAGAATCCACCAAAAGTGATAAATCCTCCTAAAATTGATGGAACGATGAAGATTTTGCAATTGACGGACTTTCACTACGATCCTCTTTACGAACCCAATGGAAATCCATATTGCGACGAGCCCGTTTGTTGTCGCAAGGGACAAAACGCGACGAACGTCAGTGGCAAAGTTTCCGGCTACTGGGGCGATTACAACGAGTGTGACACTCCTTGGCACGTCGTCGAAGATACGCTCGATCACATCAACAGCACGCATCGAGTAAATATTTTGTCCAATTTCAATAATGAACCTTTGAAAGTTTTCATAAATGAATAATTTTTATATCGGAAAAATTATCGTTTGATAAATTTTGTTCAAGGATATTTTCTGAGAAAATAATATCGGTCTTCAGAATAATTATATGGACAATTTGTCTTTAAAAAATATTAAGTCTGTTTTATACGTTGCCATAATTTTTAAAAATAAAATCCATATTTTTTAAAATAGTAGTCGTAACTTCTGTAAATCGAAATTCTCTGCGGATCAAAAGAATATTTTTTTTTTTTCGTCGTCAGAACATAGAGGCTGTTTATTTCACTGGTGACCTGGTGGATCACGGAGTGTGGGAGACGTCGAAGGATAGAAACTTCGAGAGTATCGCAAAGAGTTATAAAAAAATCAAGGAAACGTTCATGGACGTTCCGGTTTATCCGATAATCGGAAACCACGAGCCTCACCCTCTTAACGTGTACTAAGCATTAGAAAAAAAAATTATAAAAGCAGAATATTATAGTAAGCGGAATAAAAAAAAATGTTTATATATTTTTTTTAGATTTGCACCAAGCTTTATCAAGGATGAGAAATTTTCTACAGAGTGGCTGTATAAAATAAGCGCCGATCTGTGGATAGAGTACGGATGGTTGCCCGAATCGACGAGAAAAACTATTCTTCGAGGCGGATTTTACACGGTTTCATTGAAAAAAGGATATCGAATAATTGCTGTAAACAATAATGTCTGTTACACGTATAACTGGTGAGCAATTGTTTTGCTCGATTATTCAAGATTTTATTTTTATCGATAAGAATTTAGTTTTTTGTTACTCACAATTACTTTTTAGGTGGCTCATTCTCGAACCGCAAGATCCGGACGGTCAACTGCGTTGGCTGGCCGAAACTCTGTTGGAAGCTGAAAGCAATGGAGAATTCGTGCACCTATTGGCGCACATACCCCCTGGCCACAGAGATTGTTACAAATCGTGGAGTAAGGAATATCGAAAAATCTTAAATCGTTTTGCCCATATAATAAGTGGTGAATTCAACGGGCACACGCACCAGGACGAATTGAAAATCTATTACGATCAAGAGGACCCCAGCGAAGCGTCAAACATTGCCTGGAATGGGGGAAGTCTCACGACCTTTTCTTATTTCAATCCAAATTACAAGATGTACACGATTAATTCGACAAACTTGGTAAGCAATTCGGTGTATTCTACGATTTTTGCGATTTAAATGCATATTCGTTCATTTCGTTTGCAATATTTAAAAAAAAAATTTATTTTTCGATTCAGAGTATCGTGGATGTTGACACATGGATATTCAACTTGACCGCAGCGAACGAGACGCCGGAAAAACGACCGGACTGGTACAAATCTTATTCTTTTAGAGAGGAGTACGAGCTTCCCAATTTGTCGCCTGCTACGTTACACAAATGGGTCCAACAGATGTCGAATGATAAAAAATTGTTTGAAAAATATCGATCGTAAGAAGACCTTTAAACAATACAATACAGTCACATTTTTAGCGATTGTTTTAAACTATTTTTTATTTTGCAGGAATTATCATAAGCGTGCCGAGCCTAAATTAAAATTGAGCTGTGATGACGCGTGCATGAGCGAAATTTTGTGCGACATTGTAACTACCAGCTCCGATGACACAACTCGATGCAACGATATTTCCTTTTTTAACGAGACTTGAGAATATCGATTTAATTGTATCTCTTTTTTGAATAAATGAATTTTAGTAATTTTTCAATCGCCAACTATGGTCAAAATTTTATTTACAGTGAAAATATACACATAGTTCTGACTCACCAATTATAAAATAAATTCATGACGATCTATACTCGGTTCTAAGGATTTCGAAAGTCTAACCACTTGTACTTTCTCATCGTCTTTACATCCGTGGCCGGCAAATGGTCTAGCTCGTTCATCTATAAAATAAAATGAAAAAAAAATGAATCATTTACTAGAATATGCTACAATTTAATTCATTTAAAGAAAGTATTGTTCAAATATTAAAAGACATGGCAGAATTTCGACGTCAAGCAATGAAAGAAGCCAAGTTTTATTCGATGAATTCAAATTTCAAATTGATTTCTTGACAAAGTATATTAAGGTAAAACAACCACAACAGTCAATGTAGAAGTTGCATCTACGTTGTTGACTAAATGTAAAATCATCACTTGAAATTTTTTCAAACAGAATTACCTCAAAAATATCACAGATCTTATTTAGTATCGTGTTAAAGTATGTGTAAAATGAAAAAAGTTCAACCATGAAATAATCGAGTTATTGATTTTTAAGAATTGCTACCATGGATTTTTATGAGAGATTAAAAAATGTAATAATATTCAAAAATTGATATCTTCAATTGAAGTCATTTTTAATTTTGTATTATTACTCACTTGTTTACGAATGTAATGAACTAATTTCTCTATCGCTTCTGGATCATTTCCTTCGCATTGGAAAAATCTTCTCCATACTGCTCCAGCTAAGACTTTGTCATCGGACTGAATCCCTTCGTCGTAACTAATGATGGCAGCATTGAATTGATGAGAAAGCTCATTTATCTGAAGCTTCGTAGCTTTTGTATTAGCGCCCTTTATGAAAAAAGAAATATTTTTGTAGTTTTATTTGTCATTCAAGATAATATAATATTTAAAAATGTTTCATACCTCCAGCTTACTTGCCCTGACATTTATATCGTCCCACATGGTTTGTACTAATGTATTCCTCATGTCTTGGCCAATAACCTCTAAGTCCATGTAAATTGTCATCAACATCCATACATGTAATTCGGTTATGATGAACCATGAGGCAAATGTATCTGGCAATTTCAGATCTGTAGAATAATATTTAAGTCTTGGAATATTGCCAATAATTTGTTGGATAAACAATTGTACCTTATTCAAAGAATTGCACAATTGAATGAAATAACAATTGAAGCAACAGTTACTTTTCCTACATATCAGAAAAATATTCCACATATACCTATTTCATGCAGTAATTAATTTTTAACGTGACAGTAACGTAATGTAATTTTGCAATAAATGAAATGAAATGAAAAAAATGAAATATTGGATGTGAGCAATCTAGATAAAAAACATACCTGCAAAGAAATCTGAATACTTGATACTTTTAACAACATCTTCGTACATCATCATAGCAGAAACTCGACGTCTCTACAAAAAGATGAATAAATGAGAATCGCAGTAGAAAGTCAATGCCATCAGCCGATTGAAAAGATACTTACGTATTTGTCAACATTGAAGATAGGTATTTTTTTGATCATTCGCACAAAAAAATTTGGTTGCACGTTAGTCAACGTGGCTTGCCTTGGCGTAGCCAAGTAAATAGATCGCGTTGAATACGATGGAAAATCATATTGTGCGAAAGGCACAAGAGCGGCCCATCTTGTTTTGTAGCTAGAAAAATTTCTACTTCCTGATATCCACAGTGGCTGAAAATTTTTTAATTATTTTTTTCATACGGTGCAACAAAAAAATTTGAGGTGATGTATCAAACGAATATTTTCATCAGTTATATATTTCTAATGCATGTAGCATTCTCGTGTACCGACTTATGAACATGTACGATTATTTTAAAAATAGTCACAATACGATATTTTGGTGCTAAAAATAATATAAAATGAAAAATAACAAACAATTTTATTTGGCGTGTTCTCAGGTTAACGCTTTGCATGGCTTTGTTTCTTACAATTACTTACCCTTGCCGCGGATATTATTTGTGTTCGAAACATTGTTTGGACGGTCAACAATTTTTTTACGCTAAAAAAAAGCACTGTGCACAATTATTCATAACTGTTAATCGAAGAAATAGAAAAACGAGTTGCCGGGAACACCTGAGAATACAGCAGACAAAAGTAAAGTGCTGCCTGAGGAAAATTTTGGGCAAACGGCGACGATGAGAACTTGGATCTAAAAATGGAGGTCACCGGGTGATTGTTATGTTGCGACCGCCACGCTCAACCGCATTTGGGACTGATTTCTTCGCAAAATCCTTCACACTTTTTAACATCGATACGACCAAGTGGTAAATTTCGATCTCGATATTTTATTTCTCCAGTTCATCTTTTCTGTCGTTGTTATTTTCATGATTTTAGTTGAAGGAGCGACCGTTTAAAATTACTCCACGAAGTCGCTCAACTTCACCAACTATGTAAATACATAACTCCATTCGCTTTTTTTTTATGATTTTTGTGAAAAATAACATTGTCATAATGTTGGATATGGAATTAATTTGTATCCGCGCTATTATCAATGCCTAGAAAATATTTGTTTTATAATAAAACTTCATTTCTGGCTTATAGTTGAGAAATGGGAGGTATCGCAGTCTGCACTTTTTGATCCTTCGCTGAAAAGTGAAGTTGCTCTGATTCGGAGCATGAATCTTCCAATAGATTTGTTATATGGACAGCCTGTTTCAGAAATAATATTTTATCGCTGCTGCAATAATTTATTTAATGGATAACTAGAACTATAGAATGGTTTGTGAAATAACTTGAGCGGAAGAATCAGCGTTACCAAATCATTTTACTTTTTCAATTAAAAGCTTGATAAATGTTTATTGATTTAACACTTCTCCTTATCTAATCTGATTGATTATTGTAGTTAATTTTTTTTTACTAATAACATATCAAATTGATTAAAAATATTTTAATGTAAATAAAAAATAATTCTCACGTATATTTTGTACTAATTAGATTACTACGTAAAGAATATGAAGGCCAAAACTAAAATAAAAAGGAAAGGTCTGGAAAAAGGCAAAATAAAGCATCAGAATGCTGAAAATGATCAATCAGAAGCTACCGATTTGTCACAACTACGAAAGCCCGTTGACACGCATCTTTCAAATTTGAAACAAGTAGTTCAGGTCTTTGAAAAAGGAAGCGATGAAGCGAAAGAGATATTGACATACGAGTGCAATGTCATTTATGAATGTAGGAGTTGTCGTAGCTTGTTCAGAAGCCTCGCTAACCTTATTTCGCACAAGCGTCTTTACTGTCAGGAAAGATATTCGGTTGCAACATCTGATCATATACTGAAAAATACACAACTAGTATGTATAGTAAAAGAAAATTAGATTGTTGAAAATATTGTTATATTTTCTAAAACAATTTAACAAATTGCATCCATTGCAGATACATGATAGAGATGAGGTGGAAAAGTCTAAGATTGAGAATATTCATGAGACTGGAGAAAATCAAAAATCAGTTAGGGGACTCAGGAGACAACCTACAAAAAATTATCCAAAAAAAGATCTGACCTCGGTTGTCGACATGTTGGTTCAGAGGCAAAACGAAGACTCGAACGGCAATACTAGTCAGTTGAAAAGTTTTGAGATTACGAAAAATAATAATGAAATTTACCTGGAAATGATTAATACCAAGCAAGCTGTATATCAAACTATTGCACATCAAGACATTTCTGAGAACATAGATTTCATGCAGAGCCAAGTAAGCGCTACAATTGCAAGTACAGACATTTTTTAACCATTCAATGATGAACTATTTATCAACAACCTACTTTTTTAGGTGCTCGAACTTACTAGTATGCTCAACAGAAACACTGCAGTGCTCGAAGCGAATAATCAGTTTTCAGATGCCTGCGAACCACCACCTACTCTCAGTGATTTACCTAGTTTACATCAAATTAATGCCCCTGTCAATTCTGCAATTGACAAAATTTGCACTTACTGTGAGTTATTTTATTATTTTATTAATAATTTATCACCTAACTTTTGAAAGAATATGAAATCTATTACTAAAAATTGAATAGTACATAGAAAAAATGATAAATCTATAAAATTTGTATTCTTTTCTTTTTTACTTATTGATAAATTGACTTTTTAGGTCACGCAAAGTTCTCAACTAAAAAAACTCTACATTTACATATAAAACGTCTACACACGCCGTATCAAATATGTTATTCTTGTCCTTGCTGTACAAGCATATTTAGCAGTCGTTGCAGCGTTTATCGTCACTTGTTCAAATGTAATGTTGAAAAAAATTGATATATTTATTCAGTAAATACTTAGTTATCGAATTTTATCGTAACGAATCGTCTATAGTTCATAGAAAAACGAATCAGAACGTGCGGAGATTGCGTTCGCAGATTCGAGCAGTTAAAAAGATGAACAGAGTAAAGAATCCAGTTGGAATGAATAAACCGAGGATAGAAAAAAATCGGAGAAAGGTTCGTAAATAATGTTGATCATTGTTATTTTTTGTTAATCTTTTTATGCATAAACTTAAGAATTGTACTTGGTCTAGAACGGGACCGAAAATCCACCACTCCATCTGGAATTGTACCATTGCGGTAGATGTGGAAAATATATCGAGCGCAAGGCGGCTCTCAGATCGCATCTCGCGGTCTGCCCGAAAAAAGTTCGAGCGGCGGAATCGCAGGAATCTCCGAGACCCACGAAGCTGAGAAAAATTTTACCCGAGATCCCGAACGAGACGAAGGAAACGCCCTCGATAATCAACGAAGACGACAACGCGATTTCTCAGGAGCTCGGAGAGTTGCGAATCGACGACAGCGACAAGACGTCGAACACGAGTTCGATCGCAAGCCTAAAATCTTCGTTGTCTCTCGTCAGCCGGACCTCGACGGGAAGTCCGAGTGAGAAATCGTCGATGAATAAAGCGCCTTCCACCGATGAAAAATCTTTGACGAGCGACGTCTGCGACGGTGGTGCTGTTCATTTGAGAAGCGACGAAATGGTTGTCATTCCAAATATCGACGAGAGAAAAATGTTGCCGAGTATTCCCGCGGAGATTTCAATTCGCGTCGAGGGCGTCTCGACCGTGAGCAAGGACGTATGGGAAAAGATGGGAACTTTCGAGGAAGAGACCGAAAGTGCGTCGACGAAGAGCGCGCCTTCCAATTTACCGTCCGTAATTCCTGTATCGCCGAGTAAATTGCTCGAGATGCAAAAGGCCCTCACCGAGCCAGACGTAATCACGGATAATTCGAGCATCCCGGAAGTTATATACACGAGCTTCGAAAATTCCCGGCCCGTTAATCTGTCGGTCCTCTCGACGGAGGACAAATTGGGAATCCAATACCGTGGAATTAAATTGCCGACCGTTACCCTGGAAAAGATCAAAGTTTCGAAAGCCGAGGTGAAAGAGGAGAACACAGAGCCGGAGGTGGTGATCAGGGTGGCGCGGAGAAAGAGCAAGAGCAAGAGCAAGGTCTCGGAGCCGCCGAGGTTCCCTTGCACGACGTGCGGTCGAAAATACAAGACGTTGGTAGCGCTGCAACGACACATCGTCGTGCACATTAAACGGCTTCACTATCGATGCAAAATGTGTCACAATTTCACTTCGCTTCTGAAATGCGATATATTCAAGCATTGCTACTCCGAGCACGGGGTCAGGCCGAACCAGTATCCTTCGTCGAAACTGGCCGAAGAATTCAAGCTGCCAGACTCGGACCCAGCCGTGAAAGACACATGGTGCGACGATCTCTTGGGAAAAAGTACGGAGCCGGAGTTCGTCGACGTCGATCGTCCGTTGAAGAACTTGTCCAACGAAATAACGGTCGCTAAGCTTTCCGAGATAAAGGAAGAATTGGTCTCGAAGCCGGTCAAAAGGAAGGCCGGAAGACCGCGCAAGCATAAATCTAAAGTTAAGAAAAGGAAGACTCCTCGACACGTCTCGCCACCGAGACTGAGCGACGAGTCCTCCGACGATATGAATAAAATTGATTCAAGCATCGTAGTCTCTGTGGAGAATGACGATAAAAATTCATTGAGAAAAAGAGCGCCGTCGAGGATGGAAACGGATCCCGAGCTCAGAAAAATGGTGATGAATGTCATTTTCGGCACTACCGGTGACGAAGAACAATATCCTTTGGACCAGAATGAAAAAGATTCGGCCGAGAGGTTCGATATTTTCGATGATCTGAAGCAAAGTCGAGATATGGACTCCTCGTGACCAAGATGATCCATCGTTTGAATCAGCTCGTCCGGTACATCTGAACGACAGAAAATTTGTTCTACGTTAATAAGAAAAGTAATAGTACAAACGATCATTATTTCATCGCAATATTCTTCATAAAAAAGAACAATCTTCATTGACACATAAATTTCATTTACTTTCATTTTTTAACATTAGTTATACAAACGGTTGTTTATGTTTTCTTTTTTCTAAGCTAATCATATAAATTGTACAAATAATTAGCAGTGGATGCAAAGTTCAATGCACTGAGAAAAAATTTTTGATTTATTGCAATAATTACAGTTAAATTAAAAGTTTTTATTTTCAATTTATTTCCATACTATATAATTTTTGTAGAAATATCGAGCTTAGATATAACTATAGGAGACGCATTTTCTTTTTATCTAAGTAACACAGAACACACATTTTTCAGTTTTTCTTACAATTTGATCGATTTCCGGTAAAAATAATAACACAAGATTAAATACAATCTTAAATGTTAATTATTCATTTTAAATGGATGGTGATATTTTGTTTTTTTCTTCTGTTTTAATTGATGCGGAATAATTATTATATCTATAGATATCTATAGATTTTAATATCAGTGAAAAGTATTTTAATTAAAAAAAATGGGTATACATTCTTAATCATTTATTTTGTCAGGTTGCAAAGACATCTTTTTATTTCAATTATATTTTAATTGAAATAATTAAATTACAATATATTGTGATTTTTACAAAATTTTTTTTTCAGTGTAATATTCGTGTACGATTAATATACATGCTTGCAACGATAAAGAATCACACAAGAACATCACAGCTTGTAAATACCTCATTGCTTAAGTTTTTTGTTTAGTTGTCACACTAAGCTGAATTATTTTTAAAAAAGTTGTGAAATTTCGCAATTGAGGGACGTGTACATACAAACTGACAGGTATATACTAATCGAAAAAGAAAAAAAAACGAAATCTGTAAAAAATTTGCTCATGTAAGAACGCGATTTATTAAATCATTTGAGAAATAAACGTTCACGTTTCTTTCGTAAATAAAAAAAAAGGAGAGAATAAAAAATATTGTCCCCGAAGTGCGGAAATTTGTAAACGCAGTGAAGTTGCTGCCACATATGGTTCCGAAACGCATCCAACTTCGGACTATCAGTCATTCATCAATATTTTTGGAAAATAAGAAGCAAGAACTTTCTATTTTAAAGAGGTTTTAATTTCAGAGTAGTCAATAAAACAATTATTTGAAAATTAAAATGATAAAAAAAAAACCTCCATTTGAAGAAAGCTTTATTTTATTTACTTTTTAATACGAGATGAAACTTCCATTAATGCGTTTCGAAAGAATAATATTTTGAATCAATTTATACTTTTAAAAATTTGACGCACTGTTTTGAACGAATACGAAAGAGGTTAGACACTCGATCTGTCGATTTTTCTTCACAGAAAGTTCGATAACCTATATAAATTTTGTGATTGTTGGAAAGCTAATTTTATTTTCTATCGAATCGTTATATTTTCCGGGAATTCTCCAGACTTCGACATTCCGTTACAACCTCCTTAACTTTTTATAATGTTTGAAACAATGAAATACAATGTATAAAGTAGAAAAACAAAGTAATCGGAAAAATCGTTCTTCGGAACACGATAAAATTTATTTTTGCGCGTTCTCGCGAGCGCGCTTGTGTCGCGTGGCGGGAGAAAAGCTTGGCGTGGTGGGGGGAGAGAGCGGCGCGACCGGCAAGGAAGCGCGCGAGAGCCACAGACGCGCTGCGAACGGCGCCGAATAAGCATCTTGAGATTAATTTCGTGCTCGTGCCATCGATCGTGAATCCAAAGTTGATCCTGCGTTTCGTCGCATCTCGGATTTCTCACGCGCTCAGTGAGAATATTATCGCGAGTGAAAACGGGAGCAGATTGCTGCTCGTGCGCGTGAATCGGTGAGAATACGCGGGAGACAAACGCGTAGAGTTTTTCATGCGCGCGGTGAGCGTTTAATTCGTAACGAACAGTGTGTTTTCGCGACGTTTTCATGAGAGTGCTGCTAATTTTGTGCGCGAAGATTCAACGTGAGCTCGTCCTTTGAGTTCTTCCGAGCTCCGGCTACATTTTTCGAAGGTATGAAGCAAAGAGAGAATAAAATTCAGAACGATTTGCACAAACGTTGATAAACAATGTTGAATTTTCGCTGTTTGTCGAAAAATTCAACGAAAGCAATAAACAGCGTCACTTTATGGAACTCGTTTGAATTCACGTTGAATATTCTCAGATCGGAGAATGTCGAAAAATAAAATGTTATTTTCGATGCGCCTCGTAGATTCTGGAGTGCGGACTCTGTGCGTGCTCGTAGCGTGGTAATACGATCACCGCGAGCGATCCGAAAGAACACTCGTTGTTTATCCCTTTCTCTCTCTCTCGAACGGGGATACGACAAACGGCCGAATTAACGCGTGCATTGTCTAAAATAAGCCCCAACCGAAACATTTTTCAGTTTTGCCAAGTTATTCGATCCCTGCCAGGAAAAACCCGGAAAATAAGTTAATGTTCGGCTTATTGGCGCGCGGGCGTGCTTATCTCGTCGCAAACGTCGACTCGTTCGCGAAAAAACGTTGCACGACGACGCGCTTCGGACAACGAAAAATCTCCTGAAAATGTTAGCATTTTTTTTTATTGTTTCGTGCTACTCGAGAAAGTTATTCAGCGGCGGAAAAGATTCAAGGTCATTTCGCGACTCGTTCCACAAATTCATCCTTCCAATCATTACCAAGGACATCTTTATTACGCGAAACATTTTTCCTGCTCGCGAACCAGTCCCGTCAGTTTTATTCCTCGTACAAATATTGGCGATATTTGTTCGGAGATATATATGTTTGCGGATCAAGAGCGATGTTTGCAAACGTTTTAGAGGTTATGTTTACTTTTTTTTTCCCCGATCGTTCGATTTTGTCGCTAGTTTTCTCGATAACGAGGCTATGTATTCCAAGAAGGAAAGATTTTCGACGAAAAATTCGATTAAATTATCTCGCTCGCCTCGTTACACCGCGGCGAAAGGACGGAGACGCGTACTCGTTGTTTCCATCGGATGCTGCGTAATTTTTCTCCCCTGTTCGCATCTCTCGCACACGGATGTACCCGCGCAGATGTTTTTAGCGCGCAATCTCCAAATTCGGACGACAGTGTGCGTGAGAAGAGAGAGAGAGAGAACGCGATGTTGCGTATATACGATGCGTGCACGCCGACGTATTTCGCAAGGACACTTTTCTCTCTCTCTTTTATTTTCACGACACTGAAGCTTCGCGCTCCCGACGGCCATGACACCGAGTCCGTTTTTACCGCGCGTTCGTGTAATATTCTTTCGCCGGAAATTCTCGAAATTCTCGTCCCTAAATTCCTAATCGAAAATCGTTTTTCCACATTCCTCGTCGTGTACTCTCCCGAGCTCGGCAGCGGCGTAGGGATGAGAGAAAAAAAAACACGCGCTGACGAGTTCATTTTCTCCCCGTCGTCCGGCGGGAGCGCGGCGTCCTGGATTTTCATTGGCTCGCGTAAAAATGCGAATAATTCGCGAACGGCGGCTCGTATCGAAATATTTCCGGGCGCGTTTTTTCGCCAATGGTTCGCGGACTGTCCGCTCGGCGAAGCTTCGCCCATACTTTTCGGTCTCCCGGTATAGACACGAATTCCTTACGTACCTGCATTTTCCGCGCGATACGTGTACTTTCTCTTCGTGCAGGCTCGTTCGCCCGTGCGATCGGCGTATCATTGCGGTTTCGTAAACTCCCTCGGCGAGTTTTCGCCTCAGTTTTCGAGCTTCCCGATCGCGGGACGAATCAAGCCCCGAAACTCGTCCAGTCAGTTTCGCAGGACTGCGCGTTTTATTATTTTGCCAAAGAAGAAAAAAAAGAAAAAAAAACAAAAATATGTACACTAGGGTGATTCAAAAAAAAAGTTTTTTTTTCTTTTTTTACGGAAACAGGTTTAAAAGTTTCATTTATACATAAAAAGAAGCCTGTACAAATTTGAGCTCTTTATAAAAATTTTAACAGGGGGCGCATCGCACTTTTCCATTTTCCATAAGATTAACATGGGAACAGTTACGTTTTCTCCTTCAGAATTTTGTAACTATCTAACGATACATCAGACAAATAAGTCCTAATATATTTTTGTAGGAAATTTAACGCTCTACAAAAAAGTTCTCTTGTAAATTTTCCGTTAATCGCACCATTTCAAAGATATTCGAGTTGAAAGTAGAAAAATGGAAAAAATCATTGTTTTTCATTCATAAATCACTAAGTAGTAACCAAAATAAAATGGGCAATACATATTTTTGTAGGAAATTGACTGATCTTGAAAAATGGTCTCTTGTGTTTAGTCGATTAGATGAAGTGTTAAGAAGATATTCGTATCTAAAATTGAATACTAAAATTTGAGGAAAATTTTTGAAATCCAATTAACATCAACTTTAGATAAAAATATCTTCTTAACGCTTCATCTAATCGACTAAACACAAGAGACCATTTTTGAAGACCAGTCAATTTCCTACAAAAATATGTACTTTCCATTTTATTTTGGTTACTAGTTAGTGATTTATGAACGAAAAACAATGATTTTTTCGATTTTTCTACTTTGAACACGAATAACTTCGAAATAATGCGATTAACAAAAAATTTACAAGAGAACTTTTTTGTAGAGCGTTCAATTTCCTACAAAAATATATTAGGACTTATTTGTCTGATGTATCGTTAGATAGTTACAAAATTCTGAAGGAGAAAACGTAACTTTTCCCATGTTAATTTTACGCAAAATCGAAAAGTGCGATGCGCCCCCTGTTAAAATTTGTATAAAGAGCTCAAATTTATACAGGCTTCATTTTATGTATAAATAAAACTTTTAAACCTGTTTCCGCGAAAAAAGAAAAAAAAACATCTTTTTTTTTAATCACCCTAATGTACACATATAATGGTGAGAAAAAGTCTCAAAACCTGCCTTGTTACGGATATGGAAACTAAAAACGCGAAAATAATGATTTCTCGCTGGTAAACAAGCGCGTCGTCTAAAAAATAGGCGGCGGCTCTCCGTTATTTTCGCAAGTACGCGACAAACGCGCATACGGGGGAGAGCGCACTTTGAATCCTCGCGCAACGAGGTAACGAGAGAAGAAAGGACGAATTTACGTCGATACGATCACAGAATAGTTTGAGTTGACTGACCGATAATGAGCCCAGAGCTGACACTCGGCGAATCCTATTTTCAACCCTTATTCCATTTTTGTTTTATTCGAAAAAATATATACATTTTGTTCTGTTACAATGTATACTTTTTTTATGTATACTTTTTATATATTTTATGTGTATATTTTATATATATATTATTTTTATATGTATATTTTTATCTATAATTTTATACGTATATTTTTATATGTATAATTTTTCACATATTTCTAAAAACAGAAAGATTACTTATAAAAATTATATCGTTATTTCGACGAAAATACGAAATAAAATCCGAATGGGCTCGCAAAAAAATTCAATTTTTGCTAATTAAATTTTTTTTCCATCGATAAATTATTTGCTCATGATTTTTAAGAAATTCGTGCTATAAAAGAAGATCAAGTCTTGATATAATTTATGATAAACGTTGATTTTTTCAGTATATTAACCATAATTATGCATATAAATATTGTAGTTAAAATGTAATGAGAAAACTCGAATGGACTCGCGTTGAAAGAAGTCGAAACGATCAAAAAATGAAGTGCATCTCGGTGCTGTATATAATTCAGGAACGTTCGTTGCACGTTCTGGTACGTGACCCGAATAGGACCCTATAATAACTTGACTCATTCACTCGTTTACTTGCACTTTGTACTTATGTAGGTTACGAGTATAACCCACACATTATTGTCACTAATATTATTATGATTATTATGATTATTATTATTATTATTGTTAAAATCGAAATCATCATTATTTAACGTTTTCATTATTATTCTCGTAATTTCGTCCTTTCATTCGAGTATTCGTCTCTTCCAATCTTCCCGAGACTCTTTATCTCGAATAATTGTAAATTCATGTGAATTTTCAATTCGAGTCCGTCCATCTTGTACATACGAATATTCAGGATCGTTGTTATTTTCATCACTGTCATCATTACCTCGTGTCACGATTCGTCCTGAAAATATTCACCATCTTTTTGCATTCCAATTATGTGAATGCACGATTATAATGAACACTGATACACGGTTTTCACATTCATACTGTGTCGGGTCAGACCTCAAATCGGAGAAAGAAGCGCCAACGATTTTTTAGTCTTTTTCGTCTCGAAGCACAGTTTCTGGATAAGGTAAACGTTCCAATAGTTGGACAGCTAAGGGTTTTCCCACTTTATCTTTATTTTAAAAATATTCAAACGAAAAAATGTGCTTCTAATTCACATCTAAACTATTGTCTGATATTTTAGCAATTCAAAACTCACTCTATGTGTTAATTTTAAATAATATTTCTAGTACATAAACACTTGAATATTCGAATATGTAAAATGTCCCAATAGTTGGACAGAAAATCGAGCCTGTCTCTAGGGTTGAGCGAGTTTTGTTCCAATAAATTAACGTTATGAAAAATACACTTTTTCGTAAAGGGAAAAAAATCCATACAATTTTATTGAGAAAAAATAAAAATCAAATATAAAAAATAATATGGCGAAAATTGTCCAATTGTTGGAACATGTCCAACTATTGGGAGGTTTACCTTATTATTAAAACCGAAATTATCACATTATAAGTGGATAAAATTTTTCTTGAAGTTTTGCGAAGATAAAAATTAATTTAATTACTGTGCGCACTCTCAATAGTGCTCCTAAATTTTTCGAACATTTTTTTTTTAATTTTTCAATGTAATTTATTGAACTGCGCCCTGAGTAAGTACCATTTTCGTTACCGAAAAATTACCGGATCTTTGAATACAAAAGTTAAACTTTTTAAATTTTGCGAATTTTTCAAGGGGCTACACCCATTTCGATTTTTTCAAAAATTCTCGAAATTTTTTGTATTCTTGCTTTCCGATTCTAAGAGCCTACTTGATCGGAAATTTTCCGTAGATAACGAAATTCGGGGCACAATCCAAGAATTTATATTGAAAAATTGAAAAAAACTGTTCCTAAAATCAGTTTTTTGGGTTTTTTATTTTTAACAAAAATATATTTCTAACACTTCTTTTAACAAAAACTTGCAATTGAATAAAATAAATCGTCACTTTCCGGTATAATGTGATGTAAATTATTCCGATTTTATAATTTAACTCGGAATATACTTTGTCACTTGTTCAATATAATATGTTTCAAGTTAAAATTGCAAATTTCTTTCTTGTACTTTCGTGCAAGCTTTCTTAAGTAAAAGTCAAGAAAACTCGGCGATTCACGTTTTTCCCGTTTCGTTACACGTTACGTGTCGTAACGATGGAGAAAATTTTCGTATCGCCTACTCTCCGAGTATCACATATCCAGTTATTCGACCGTTTTATATTGATCGAACGATTTTTCGTCGATTACAAGTAAACGCGTAACCGGAACCGCGAGCAGGAACCGGTTGTACCAGCCCCGACACACTCACGTCTTTAATAAAAAAAAAACTGCGAAACGTTGTCGCAGGAAATGAACAGTCATGACCTTTTTTTAACACCGAATAAATACAAATTTAAGCAATTTTGACATTTCGCGCACGAAAAAAAAGTCTTTTGTTCTTATTTGTCATCGTTAAGGAGGTATTATCGTTTCTCACGTGAAAATTATTTTCCAACTTTTTTCGCTAAAATTTGGCACACATTGAGATTAATGTGATATCTAACTTGTG
>JAPYYW010000723.1:0-54011 GCA_030522545.1 Cremastinae sp. A BG-2022a
TAACAATATTGGAATTGTCCGACGCTTCGCGTCCAGTAACAATTCCTGGTGGCAGCGTACCTGAAAAGGAAAATATACCGCGTGTCCAATTTTTAAAGCATGCCGTCGGCACGTAACACAAACAATTTCGAAAATGCATGAAAAAGTTCGTTTTCCAATAGTATATACTGTGAGTTATTACGAATATGAAATTATTGCAGAGCAAACAAAATAGGAAATTAAAAAGTGAACAAAGATGAAAATTTTCAATCAATCAAACATGCAAAATAAAAATATATCGGTAATTGCAGAATTTTTTTTAAATTGTATACTGTCAAATTTATTATGGAGTTATTATGCGAATATGAATTTATTGCAAAGCAAAGAAAATGGTTTATTAAAAAGTGGACAAACATGAAAAATTTCAATCGATCAAACATGCAAAATTAAAATACATCCGCCATCCCAGAATTGGTTTTTTTATAGTATATATACTGTGAATTTTATTATGGAGTTATTACAAACATGAATTTATTGCAAAGCAAAGAAAATTAATAATTAAAAAGTGGACAAAGATGAAAAATTTCAATCGATTAAACATGCATGCACGCAAAATTAAAATACGTCCGTAATTACAGAACGTAAAAAGAATTTTAAAAGAGTGGATGAAAAATAAAATCGTTTGTATTCGTGGCATTATCGCGAATTGTTTTTTTTTCTTTGTGAGACACTTATTGGCGAGCGGGTAGAGAAGAGAGGATGCGTCACTTTGTGGAGGGTTGAATGGAGGGTCTTCACGTAACTGGCGTGCACTGGCAATTTCCAGCGATACACAATTCGCGAGGATAAAGATCCGGAGGCTCCTCCGTTGGCGTTGTTCGCCAAGGTAGCTCAGCCGAGTGGTTCAAAACACTCGGCGGAGCGTTGGAGAGTCGGAGAAGAAAGAAACAAGTCGGAGAAGAGGAAGAAAAAAATAATCAGTGAGAGGAACACGGACTTCTCGCAGAAATCCTGAGTAACGTGCACAAAAAAGGGAATAAAAAAAGAGTTAAAAAATAAATAAATAAATGAAAAAAAAGGAATGAAAATAAAGGGTATATACGTTATAGTGAAAAAGAGAGCAAAAGCAGGGAGAGTACATCATTATTGTTGGGCGTGGATTTACGCTCGATCGCTCCTGGAAAGCTTTGCCGTCGGTGTGGTACAAGCTCCGAGTTACCTTGCCCCCAGTTTTCGCGACTGTATACACAGTCGAAGAAAATTCGAGCTCCGCTGAGCGCATAAAGAAAGAAAGCTTCATTGTTAAGTTACCCATATCGCTTCTTTTCCTCGATTCCTCTCCCTCTTTTTTTCTCCTCTATTCCTTTCCATCACTTTTTCCATCCTCTCCTTTCTTCACTCTGATCCAACTCGCTTCTTCCTCCCCTGTACGCTTTTTTTTCTAACTCATCTTTTCTCTCTCATTTCTTTTCGTATATTCTCTCTCTCTCTCTCTCTCTCTCTCTCTCTCTCTCTCTCTCTCTCTCTCGCGTTCTCCTTTTTTTTCTTCCACTTCTTTTTCCTCTTTCGCCAATGCACGAGACTTTTTCCTTTCTGCACGATTCTCACCTTCGTTTCCCCGACTCCCTTTTCGCTTCCTGTGCAACTATCCCTCGTCCCTTCTCCCCGTCGCCTCGACGGTTATTCTTCCAACGTCCGGTCTCGTCCGATACTTCTAACAACCCCTTGGGCAACATTCGTTTGCCATCCCCCCTTCCCTCTTTTTTCCCGAACTCTCGCTTCCGCCGAATCCAGGACACAAGTTCGAAGGAGTCGATGATATGTGCTGCGAAAAGTCTTTCGTGTCTCTCGTAAAAAAAAAAAAACAAAAAAATCTGTCTTCAGAGACGAATTGGCTCTCCTCGTCAATCATCAGCGTACACGTTATTGACTCTCGAATGTTTCGTAATTTGCGAAAAAAAAAATTTTTTTTCGTTCGCTCGATTAAAATAATGTTGAATAATGAAATAAAAATTGTTCGCGTAAGGAGATTCGAAATTTCTCGGTTCTCTTTTTCGTTCGGCAAAAGTTTGGAAAATTTTCTCGACTGCCTGACCGACAAGAAGTAAAAGCAGATGTCAGGATTATGCAGCCTCGATCGATCGGGTGTACCCTCGCCACGCCGTACACGAGCGCGCCTCCAACTTTCTTCCCTTCCCATCGGATTACTCGCGAGGTTTCAAACTTTTCTCCTCGGCCAGATAGCCCCGTCGAACGAGGAGAATAAAAATAAACACAGAATAAAAAATAAAAAAATATGCTACGGAGGAAAAAAAAAGCGAGAGCACCCAAGTTATGGAAATTACTTTTAACCGGGTAATTTTATCTCGACGAGTAAGTCGGCGCGAATCCAGAATTATTCTGACAACGAAGATGCTCAATTATTAATTAGAAATCGAAAACGAAATTGAGTATTTATCTCAATTACGGTGAACTTAATTTTTTTTTAATTTGGTATAAATTTTTAATTAAAAATATCATTAAAATCTAAATAAAAACGCAATAAAGTGCAACATATCTTAAAATTTAATAATTTTTTATGATATAACGCAGTGGTAAAAAATTTTTTTAACTAGTTAATAAAACTTTAAATAAAATTTTTAATAAAACTGTAAATATTGGAAGGAAGAGATAGAAATTTCATGCAAAGGAGAACAAGTGAAGAGCTGGAGGATTTTCGATCCTGTACTTAAATAGATCTCGAATATATAGTTTGACAGTAGAAAAAATGTTTTATACCGGAAACATTGATAAAATGGATGATAAACTATAATCGGCTTGTTCCTGGAGGTTCCCGAGCTTGGGAACGTGGAAATAACCCTCCTTTCGCTAGATTACCTTAATGGGTTAGTCCGCCCTGAGCCCTAAAAGCGTTTAGAAGCAATTAAGCACGCTTTCGTGCTCGTCTTCGTCATTTTCTCGACGAGAGCTCGCGATTACTGACATATTTTTTTATAAAGATGAGATTTCCTCCGCAGTCCCTCTCAAATTATTCCACGCAAATTGAACAAGTTCTTTCGATTTCTTGTCGTTAAAATTTTCTCGTTAGGTTCCTTCACAAGTTTTTTGAGCTTCATTCGAGATAAAAAGTCAATTTCAAAATTTCAAGATCTCATTCGATCAGACCCTTTTTGCTCATACTGGGTCTCGTAGACCCTTGAAAATTTCAATTTTCGATTTTCATCCTTTCTCTGGACGAAATTAACTTTATTAAGGGGGATTATTAAAGATTTTTGCAAAACAAAGCGAATGGCGCCGGAATTATGTTAATACATCAATTATTTTAAAAGTTATCACTCCTAGAAGATTTTTGAAAAAATGGAAAGGGACCTTCAAAAGTTCGCAAAAATTTTTGAATTTTTTTTTCGATTTTAAGAGACTATTTTTGATCGGAAATTTCCCGTAGATAACGAAAATGCTACTTATTTGGGACGAAATTCAAGAATTAATATTGAAAAATCGAAAAAACTGACTTTTGGATCAATTTTTCGAAATTTTCAATACGAATTCTTTAATTTTGCCTCAAATAAGTAGCATTTTCGTTATCTACGGGAAATTTCCGATCGAATAGGCTCTTAAAATCGAAAAAAAAAATTTTCACAAAATTTGGTGAGTTACACTGGGTCTCTTGGACCCATGAAAATTTCCGTTAGCGATATCTTTTCTTTATCTTGACCAAATCGATTTTATTAAGAGTGATTTTTAGAGATTTTTGCAAAACGAAGCGAATGGTGCAGGAATCAGGTTGATTTATTAATTTTTTAAAAAGTTATCACCCCTTGAAGATTTTTGAAAAAATGGAAAGGGGTATACCTTAAAAAATTCGCAAAATTTTTCAAATTTTTTTTATCGATTTTAAGACCTTATTCGATCGGAAATTTCCCGTAGATAACGAAAATGCTACTTATTTGGGGCAAAATTCAAGAATTCCTATTGAAAAATTGGAAAAACTAATCCATAAATCAGTTTTCTGGTTTATTCAATATGAATTCTTGAATTTCGCCCCAAATAAGTAGCATTTTCGTTATCTACAGGAAATTTCCGATCGAATAGGCTTTTAAAAACGAAAAAATAAAATTTTACGAAATTTGGCGAGTCACACTGGGTCTCGTGAACCTATAAAAATTTCAATTTGCGATATCTTTTCTTTCTCTTGACGAAATTTAATTTATTATAGGTGATTTGTAAAGATTTTTGCAAAACAAAGCGAATGGCGCAGGAATCAGATTGATTCATTAATTTTTTATAAAGTTATCACCCCTTGAAGATTTTTGAAAAATGGAAAGGGGTGTACCTTAAAAAATTCGCAAAAATTTTCGAATTTTGTTTTTTTAATTTTAAGAGCCTATTCGATCGGAAATTTCCCGTAGATAACGAGAATGCTATTTATTTGGGGCGAAATTCAAGAGTTCATATTGAAAAATCAAAAAAACTGATGCAAGAATTAGTTTTCTGACTTGTATACTTTATAAAAATAACTCAAATCGTGGCGAGGGACCAGAATACGTGTTTTAAAAGCCCATTGATATGACAAAAACGTTTATGAATTTATCTGAGCAATTTAAACCCATCCATAAGTATATTTTTCATCAATTGTTCCTTAGAACAGTAGATAACCAGTAAATGTATACTTGCTTCTTTTTTTTACATAGCATCTACTGTTTTCATGGTCTTATACAACAAAATACAAAATTATATAAAATAAAAATACATAAATTATAATCCATGTAACGAATAGTCGTCCGTAACGCATTACGATTTGCCATAACGCAAAAAACGGAATTAAGGGTAGCTCTTTGCTTCGTTTTGGACAGAGATTTTTCCACAGCCATTCGGGGGCCGAGTCGTCTGGTATTCGGAAAAGCGTCCGTTTCTCCTCAATCAGTCGACGACGGGGAGTTTCGCGTAAGATTCATCCAAGAATCGTGCGCGGCGAGAAAGGCCGTCCATCGCTCGCGGCTCTGCATATCGAGCGAGCTTTCGACCGTCCGGAGGCGAGTCTCTCTCTCTCGACTTGATACATTTATATTTACATATATATACACTGGGATACGAAACGCGCACGTTCCCGGGGCCGTGTGCATGTATACGCGTCGAAGGAAAGTACACAGAGGGGAGGGAGGGAGGGAGGGAGAGAGAACGAGAGAGAGAGAGAGAGAGAGAGCGAGGGCGAGTGCCAAAGCCCTGGTGTAAGGTAATAGCATTGCCACACGCCCCTTTGACCCGGAAATTCGATTACTTTGTAGCACATCCGCCGGCTGTACTCTAAACTTGAGTGTTTAAGTGAACGCTTACGTTGCCTCGAGAGTATCTCCGCCGACGGCTCGAACCCCCTTCGCCCCCACCCACCCACAGTCCCTTTCTTTCCTCTGTCCATCAGCATCGCCGAGACGAAATGCTCCGACGCGAATTTTCGATGTCTCGCCCCCCAACATTTTCGATCGTTCGCCCAGCGAGATATCTTTGAAGGCGTTTTCGATCTCTTTGCCGCGGAGGAACTTTCTCACTTTGCCCAACATTTTCTGTTTTTTTTTAATACGCGCTTCTACGTGGGCACTCAACGAAATGACAAATTCTGGAGAGAAATCATAAATGAAAATTCTTCACTCTTGTAACACCACTCTGACAAATATCCTTTCTTGTCACGACCCTCGTTATTTTTTTACTTTATTGTATATCCCGTGAAACACTTTCGGCTAAATTTATTCGGATTTTTGGAAAATTTTGTCTCTCGTCGTATCCTTAGAAGGAAATTGTTCAAATTATTATATTCAAATCGTGTGTTCGATGACGCAAAAAGATTTTTCATCTGTCGGATGAATACTAATTTTCAAGCGTGTCGGTCTTCTCTTGCGTTTCGGAGCGAAAGTCAATTTTGGTGAAAGCTTCTTGTATGCTTTTACAAATTTGATGTGTTGTTACAGTGATTTTAAAAAATAGTATCTCACGAAATGTTGTTTTTTGTTAAAAAGGTACTTTCCATGCAGCTTATCCTCAGTTTTGCGATGTTTAGCAGAATTCTGCTGTGTGTCGAGCGTAAACAGAGGAATCAGGGGAGAAAATTTGACGAAAAGTTCAACCATATACGTGTGTACACTTTGGATTATAATTAACAGAATGCTGGGTGGATTTTACGAAATGAAATATTCATCCGGTTGCGTATCGTTTGCCCGTTAGCGTTTTCTTCTATATTTAAATAGAATCCATAGTCCTATCCAAATATTTGATACATGTATCTCATCGACTAATGGTCTAATTCTTCCTGTGTTTATGCCAATGCAACTTCAATTTCATTGATGCGCTGTTAATTATGAAAAGCAAATATTTTCGTACATGGTTGAAACAATGTACCGATTTCGCGTAAGTTAATCATTATTCGAAACTCTATATGGTTTCTATATGGTTTCGACGAATTCACAGAAGTTAATCATTATTCGAAACTCTATAGTTTCAACGGATATCATATTCATGATTGAAATAAATTATATAGTCGTTTGTATCAGGTAAAAGATATTTCTGTATTTTCAGTTGAAAAAAAAAACTTTGAGAACTAATCCTGTTGGAGAAATAATTTATGAATTATTACATCTCAGAGATTTATTCGCTAATTTTTTCATTCATTTACTCGTTTATTCAGGAAGAAAAGAAAATTTGAAAAATAAAATAATAAATGTCTAAAAATGAATTTACGAAAAATTTAATTAAAAGTTGAATAAATAATGAGAGTAATGCGTGGGATAATCACGAACTGTTTGCCAACGCGAGTTATGTAAACGGTGATAATAAAGCGTGGATAAAAAGAGATTCGGGGCATATTTTTCATCGGAAAGTGAATTTCATAGACGTTCCAGATCACTTCTCTCTTTTCTTCATCTTCCGGTTTCTTCGTTCACCCTCGGGCGCGTTAAATATTTGAAATTATATCGAGAAATAAACTGGTTATTTCTATCTTTGTATTTGAACGGATCGGGGAAAACGCCGTGCCGAACGATATGACCCTCAGGGCTTGAGCTCCCTTTCCGATAAAACGTGTGCGAGAGTACAGCCAAGCCAAACGCTACTTCCGATTCCCCCCAGTCTCGATTGCTCATTTATTGACGCAAGAAATTTCATCATTTCACGAGAGAAAGAAAATGAAAAGTTTTCGGCCCCGCGTTTATCGAATACTCCGCGAAAATTTCAACATTCCTCAATCCCTTATCAAAAATTTCTCGTGCAAATTTAATTTCTGAGCCAGATTTGAAACGTGCACGACGCAAAATTATTCACACCGTTTGGTGTAAATTCCGTCGTATAAAATTAACAATTTTGTCGTTAAAAAAATGATCACGACGAAAAATTTCGCAAAAAGAAACAGTTTGAAAAGTTTACTTTTTTTTTTAAGGTCGAAGAAATTATCGTCACGAAATCGTTGTAAAAAAATGATTCGGGAATTATGGTTGAGGAAACTGTGATGAAAAAAGTTGGGACGTGTCTCGCGCGAGTCTCGCGGCTAATATAAAACAGAAACGTGAATGGATTCCTCAGGTTCTCACGAGGCGAGGAGTAAGAAATAATTATTTCGTCCACGAGTCATCGTTATATCCTCGAGACGATTCCCCGTTCTTCTTCCTCTTCCCGGTGCTTTTTTTTTCTTTCTCACTCTCCCCGTTCTTTCGCTCCTTTCCCATTCTCGGCTACGTGCCTTATCCGAGACGTGAGTCTGACACATTTCCCAAGTGGTTTTCACCTTTTATCTCGAGAGTTTGATGCCAGCCTTTATTATTATTTCATTCGATTGCCACAATATACAGATATTTTGCCCGGTCCTTCCACCAATCACGTTTTCACCGCCAGAATGCTATTTTTCTCATCGAAAATTCAGATTCGCGAAAAATTCTTTGTGGAGGATAAATACGAAAAATAATGATTTTTAAATTGGCGAGATACGGTCTAATTTTGGAAATGACAGTTTTGGAGTCGTTATCATTATGTTTCCCGATTTACGAACATTTTCAGTGTTCTCTCGCATGGACTCGTCAAAAATTAATTTGCCAACTGGCTTCCGTACACTTGATTGGAAGCGTATCGTTACCGATTTCATGCACGATGAACGCGACGCTCGATTTTCCCGAGCTCGAAATATTATTGCAAGCGATTGTAAAGAGAGAGAAAGAGAGAGGGAGGGAGGAAATTTGAGCATGCATTAAAAATGGGTTAATGTACTGATGGAAAATTAGCATTCTGTTGTAATTCGTGAAATAATTGTTTCCCTTGAATATTCGTGCACAAGTTGGACATAAATAAATAAATAACCCTTTGTTCAGGAGCGATTAAAATTTAATTCACCATCGTAATGGACGTTTCTCGTTTTAATGTAAAATGTACATACGTATTTGATTGTTTTCGAATCACGATCTTTTCTATTGCTTAATGACATGTTTTTTTTTAAATTGAAAAGTACTATTCATTATGATTCACTTAAAATTATTTTTATCTAAATTATTATTGATTTGCATTCTATAAACCCTGTTATAATTTATTTTTCAATTTTTTTTTGATGAAAAATATAATTTATAAAAAACTATAAAGACCAATTTTCAGAAATTCAGCTCTTGCAACAATTTTCGAAAGTCCTAATAAAAAATCTAAAAACAGTATGTTGTTGCTAAGGTAAATGCTCCAATAATTGCATGTACCCCAATAATTGAACAATACTCTTAATATTGCTCAAAATATTTCAATTTGTTTTTCAATATAAATGTTAATGAGTATTTTTTCGTAGCGTTCAATTATTGAAACAAACGTTACTCAACATAAAGCATAGAGTAAATTTTGAAGTTCAATTATCGAGACACATCGAGAACTTATCATTTATAATAAACATTGTTCTAAATTAAGACACAAGATAAGTTTTGCATCGGACAGTAATCAGACAATAATTTATCAGACAATATCAGACAATAATTTAGATGTAAATTGAAAAATATTGAAAAATAACATTTAAGTGGAAAAAGCCATCAATGTCCAACTACTCAGACGTTTGACTCATTGGGTCTTCAGATAATAAAATCATTCACTCGAACAAAGTTAAATAGTCACACACCTAGTATTATAAACAAGGTTGAATATTTTCTATTTTAATCATAACTGAATAATCAGCTTGGTTTACTTAACTCGATCGGGAGAGTGCGTAGGACGGATGGATCGAGTAGAACAGAGACGAAAAGCACACGTCGAGGCTTACACACGTATCGTCTGATGGTGTGTTTATGTCGAGCATAATATAAAAGTGTATATGTAAAACGGAAGGGTAGCAGCAGGGGGTGAGAGGGGGGGGGGGGTGAGAGGGAGGATAGTACATAGAGAGGAATGGAAGTACGTGTCGACGAGGGACTGGGAGAGCAACGATCGAGAATAGGAGAGGAGGAAGGTTGTAAGTGGACTGCTCTCCGGGTATATAGGCGAGTGAACGAAAAGCTTCGTGTGTTTGTACGCGCCAAGGTATTGGAGCACGTGTATGCGGTCAGAGAGCTGAGAGAGACGGAAATGGAACTCGAGTATAAGCGAGAGCCAACAGAGATAGCAAGGAAAGATAAAACACGTATACTTTATTTGAAATGGAATGAAAGTGGAAAAATCGTAGTGTGTCTCGCAGGATCGAGATACACTTACCTAAGCCCCGATAAAAACGGAGAATCGACGCTGTAGACTTTCTCGCATGGAAATCGCGCCTCGGCCAATTTCTTTTCTCGATTTCTCGGACCTGCGATGACGGCGAAAAAAAATGAAGAAAGTCTCAGAGAGAGGATAAAATGCTTCTCTTTGAACGTGAAATTGGAAAAAACTCACGGTTCTTGGATACAGTAAAAAGATTTCGTTAGCTTAAAAGTCTTTTTTTAATCAAGAAACAATATTATGCTTCATCATTTTCTTTGGTCAAGTCTTTTTGATGATTTAATTTTGTATTTTCTGCAATAGAGGGTAGATTTAATATAGAGACTTTTTTTTTAATCGAGCAACATTATTTTTTTAAATAATTTTCTTTGGGAAGTTCATTGACGATTTAATTTTATATTTTCTATAAAATAGTGGGTGGTTGGAATTTAGAGATTTTATTTTGAAATGTCGGCATGACAGTCCGGTCACAAATTGATCGGCAACTCGAAGCGAATCTGAGAAGCGTCCCAAGTGCGTTTCAAGCCCAGACTTACGAAGGTTCCATCCACCAGTATCGACAGGCTTGACGTCGCTCAGGGAATTAAGTTACGATAATAAACGTACTCTTGGACTATGAAACCGTCACTACAGACATTGAACAAAAAAATACCCTATAATTAAACAATGAAACATTTAGTTATAAAATAAGTCTAAATAGTCATTTCATGGTAAAATATATTTATGGAATTTCTAATTCGAACGGTGATACACCTTTCTCCAACTTTAAAGAAACTCAATGATCTCTATTTTAGATCAAAATCTTGGAAATAACGTAATAAAGTAAATATTTACAAAATCGTCACCAATTTTTCGTAACTTTGCAAATTAATGTCTCCTAAATAATGGGATGTCAAAAAGCCAAAATATTTGTGTCAAAAAGGCCAAAAAACAATTGTTTAAAAATTATAAATCTTGAAATGTCGAATCGGATGATCTTAATTAAGGAAGAATGGAAAATAACCAGGAACGAATCGAGGGGTAAATCTGAAAATTCAGTGGAATGCACAGCGTACGAGTCTATTCTCGACGGAGCTACGAAATCGTGGTAGATAAGGGAAAGGACGGGCGAGAGATCGGGCAGGAATCTTGTCGGCGAATGGACACGGGTTCATCCGAGAATATCTGGATGACCGAGGTCCATTCGCGAAGAGTGAGGAGGGAGGGGGGGGGGGAGAGTCGGAACGAGAGAATAAACCGCGGAGGACAGATGCGAACGAGCGATGCCGTCTGATAGGGCCAACGACATTAACGGAGTCCGGGAGAACTCCTCGATCCACGGATCGGATCACAACGCTCAAACGTGACGAGTTTCTGGGTCAAATACGCCAAAGGCTTCCATCCTGACGCTTTGGTCACGCGTTCCGAATCGATCCTATACCCGACTGTCAAAACTAATAGCTGTTATTCACGATCGTGTGCGAGATGGATTTACATTCGACTTTCGTTTACGCGTCTACCGCGCAAAAGTTTCGAATCACTCGAGCAAACGATTCTCACGCCAAAATCGCTGAAAACGCAAATAAAAGAGATTTTTCAAGATAGTCGCGTTATCGTGAGTGCCATTGGATAAAAATCTTGAATTAAGATAATGCTTAAAAGACCATCAAATATATTCGAATGTGAAATTTTGATTTGAAAATATGCAATTTTGCCACGATACCTTATGGATTAATGGCTTAGAACATTAAGTCAATAATAATCATCCATTTTTCGTAGATATGGAATTTCATCTTTGGAATTTTATCCCTTAAAAAGTATATCTGATTTTTCTGAGTATTTTATTATGTGATTGCTGCTATTTTGGGATTTCAACTCGTGATATTTGATGCGATAAGTATCGAGGACGATGGTATCTGGACGTCGTTTCTCGACGAAATTTCTCAATGTGTTATTTTTTCCTTGAAAAAAAAATCATAATGATAACGCTATACGATAATTGCATTCCGTTTGCTCGTGACTGCGAGTCCTTTTCTGCGATTTTTTCCATCTCGGGCGACTCCGGGATCCATCACTCAGGCCGCAGTCATTAAGTTGCGGTAATGCCCACGCCTGAGATGATTAATCACCATGACTACGGTTTATTATGTCGAAGCGTGCGAGTTTTCGAAGAAAATAGCGAGAAATCGAAAGGGCATATAAATTGGATTAACAGCGAGAACGAGGGAAAAGTTCAATGTCGGATGGAGGTCAAAGAATTAATGTTACGTAATCGACTCTTGTAAGAAAATTTAACCCTCAAACACCAACGGGGTGTATTCAGCACCCTTGACATCAACATTTTTTCATAATTCATATCAAATTCGCGATCCTGTTTGAACTCTTCTAAATGACAATTTTTAATTACCACACTTTTAGACTTCCACAGATCTTGGATCGTTTACCATAGACTTTATTCACTTCTGGATACTTTCTATAATACACTATGAAAAATGTAGATGAGAATGGTAAAGCAGGGGAAAAATATTGAAGCGAGAAAATGGTCGTTCATTGTCGGCTGTCGAAGCGTTTCCCAGGCAGATCGATGAAATTGTTGAATTTCCAAAATGGCGGTCCGAAGGACGCTGGCGGTGGTTTATAGGCTCTCGTGCCAGGAGACAGTTCTGTTTAGATATTATTTAGCAGTAAATCGCTCGGAGACCGGGGCTACATGGGCATGAAAGGGGGAACGTTGGTACAGTTGACGTGCGGGGGTGTAACGCTGACGCAGCGACACGCTAAAGGCGGAACCCCGCGCTCTCGCTTGTACAGAATCGAGAGGATCCGGTTAACTCGCCCGACTTTCGTTCAATCTCTCTCCACCCCGTGAGCGAACGCCTCTTTATGTCTCTCTGTATAACCGAGCGCATGCATGCAGGAATTGTATCAGAACTCGCGGATGAGCTCATTCTACCGACCCTCTCGTCCTGTCGGACCGTCCTTTCCGGACCGACTTCAGAAATACGTCGATCCATTTGCTCTCCAATTTCGTCTACTGCACCAAAGTTCGCCTTCCAAAATAATCGATTTTTCTTCCTGATGTAGCAGGACAATCTGTGCACCGCATCTAAAAAGTATCATCTGTATCAAAAAAGTACCACCTGTATTTTTTTAATACGACACATAGAGTACAGGTGGTACTAAGTGGTGTATTAAGTGGAGTGATGTTATTAAGTGATCCACTTAATACGATCTTATCAAGTGGTACACTTAATACCATCTTATTGGTAAGTGGTATTAAGGGTGTTCCAGGTGTTGCTGAAATTATACTCAGTAATTATGTAGAAAAACATACAAGTATCAATAAGATGCGTCGAATTGCTTTGAAAATAAGACATGATGGTTTTTTTTTCATGCAGTTATTCAAATCTGCTAACTACGCCCAATAGCTATAGATGTACATGGCAGGGTCTCATATGACTAAAATCCCACTACCCAATTTAGGACACTGTCCCAAAAGATTTAATTATCAATTATCTTCCCAGCGTTCTGATTATCATTTTAGAGTCGAATTCAACAAAATTACCTTTTAGCACGTCCAATACTCGATGCTTAAAATGATTAATTATAGTTCTGTGAGACGACATATCCAAAAGGGATTCGTCCGTGTGAACAACGGACGAACGTACTGAAAAGGGTAAAGCTTGGTAAAACGTGTTAACAAGGGTTTTCTAGCTGGATATTGTGACGAAAAGGATGAAAGGGAGGTCTCTGTCTCTCGCATTCTGCTTCTAATATCCTCGTCTGTCCTTGTCGGTGAAAAGTCTTGTAGCGAAATCCACGATAATTGGAACAAGCTGAGAGGAAAATTGAGCGATTCGCCGTTCTCGTTGTTTTCGTACATTCGAAATAAAATAATGAATCTTGTCGTTCTCGTTCGTACATCTCATTTCTTTTTTTCTTTCGTGAAAGGTGGCGAAATAGAGAATCGGGGAAACGTGTCGGTATTCCTGCGAGAAAATTCTACCGATCGTGATGAGACAACATAAAATATAGATTTTCCCGTGTATCGGAAAAATTGAGGAAACGAGCCGTTCCTCTTTGTTTGCTTTCGAAAAAGAATACGAGAGAAATTCTTTCATCGAATCAATCACGATACGAGAATATCCCGGATTTTCTTTTTCTCCTCTCTCATTTAAAGTTTTCCCCGCGAACGGTACGGCACACCTCTCCTCGGATATTTTATCCCATGAAAATATTTCGTTACGAATCGGTGACAAATCTGTTGCGAAAATAAAATTGACAACATATCGCGATTTATGAAGGAAAATAGATTTTTTCCCCTCAAGAGCTTCGAAGCAGACAATTTTCTCGCCAGAACTTTTATATATATCGAACATTTATTTATTTGTTTCGAATAATCGGTTTTTATCGTTTGAAAATAATTGAAATACAAACGAGAGCATTCGAGTCGAGATTCTGCAACGAGGCGATGTCAATAGTCGTGAAATATCGTTGAATAAGTAAATGGGGATGGAGCGGGACGAGCGAGGCAAGCGGGACGAATAATAATCGAACAATTAAGCCGTGGGGACGATAATTCACGAAATGTCCTCTCGCTCGGAGAGTCCTCGCTGAATTTGCGGCGGTGTCATTCTCGAAGACGTTCACCGATAGATGGCGTACACGTCCGGGGGTAAGGAGACGTCGTCGTTGTGAAAAGAGGGAGGAAAAGGGTGCACAGTGTCAGATGGCTCGTTCGTAACATTAGATAAATACATATAGCACACACAGTTTGCCGTAATGCAGAGCTGGCATAAAATATCGATTCGAGCTTTGCCTTCTCTCGCTTCTCATCTCTCTCCCTCCCGCCCAATCCCGTCCCTCTTCCCATCCTTCTTCTCTCCCCTTTTTTCACTCTATCGCTGTTTTCCCCACCCCCGCCGGTCCTTTCCGCCACCTACGGTGGACAATAACGATTCCAGGGAGGTAAGAGGGTAAGAGACAAGAAAATAAAGTGGATAGCTTCGTGACATTCCTCCGGATCCCTCGCCCGAGCTCGTAACGTGTTTCCCTGGAAATTTCGTTACGTCATCGCACTCTTTTTTTTTTATTTACGCACTGGCTGGGACCGCGCTTTGTATCTGCGGAAACGTCGAAGAACATTTTTCGTGGATTATGGAAAAAAAACGAGAGAGAAGAACGAAAATAGTTCGAGGAGGGAAAATCACGTGGGGGGTGGAGAAATATCGTGCGAGAGAGTCGAGACGAGTCGAAAGAGGATCGTGGAAAGGAAGCCAGGAGGAAGTTAAGCTCGTTAAAGAATTGTATGGCGGCGAATCGATTGGGAAGAGAAAACGGGGGGGAGAAAAAAAGGGATGGAAAATTCTCACGTGGCGAAACGGGGAGGGGAAGTACTTGGAAAAGCCAGGCTCGTTTTCCTTGTCTCTCCTCTCCTTTATCCGTCGTCCGGGCTATCTCGGCCGCTTCTTTATGTGTGCCCGTACACGTTATGCGGCCCCGTACACGTATATATACCGGTGCATGTAATACCCGCACTAACCGTTGCTCGCTCGGAAAAGCTCTCACTCCATGAGAATCTCGTCCTCTCCAGCTTTTTCCAACTTTCCCTCCGTCCCACGCCCTCCACCCTTCTGTCCCTTCGCTCTTCCTCGTCGCCGCGAAACAGTCTTTTCTTCGAGGTATATCGCGAAATAACCCGATCCACCGGCTCAGCCACGCTCCATGGACGGTTTTAGAGCTCGAACTCACGAACGATTTAACCCAAGATGGAACCTCTTTCGGCTCGTCCGGCAAGTCCCGCTCGACGAGAATGGAAACTACGAGCGATGTCGCGCTACCTTTCGGAAAAAAAGAAATTGTCCCATCTTTGTACTTGTTTCTTTTTTTTTCTCTCTCTCCCGGAAACGCGATACACGCTCACCGACGGTTTTTGGCACTCAGACTCCCGAGCATTCTTCAGCTTTATTTTTTCTCCCGAGTTACAGACGCTTATCTCTTGTAGTTATAGCTTTTTTTCAGTTTTTATACGCGACAGGCACTATTGTTTTTCGTTGGAGAGACGGTACGTTATTTCTGGAGTTATTTTTTAACTGTTTTCTAATCGGATGGTGATTTCTTAAATGATTCTGATCAGCTATTGCACAATCAAACGTTTTTGTATTTATTTACTGTAAATGGCTAATTTCTACTTATTAAAAAAAAATCAACGTGCTCTGCTTTGGAAATAATGATCTTGATGTCAAAATCATTTATTTCGTCTTGCAAAAATTTTCAGGAATTACCCTTTATAAAGTCGACTTTGTCGAGAACACGAAAATATATAGTCACTTGAAATTTTGAGATTTTCCTATTTTTGATTCTCGAAAAATCAGGCTGGAGGTCCTCGACCACGTTAAATTTTCTCAGCTCATGTGAAAAAAACTTGCAAAATAATTTTCTATTATTTATATTACCAAATATACATGGATAGTTCGGGGATCGTAAACATGAAAAAAGAGAGAACATTTATCGAGCGTAATGAGGAAAAAAAATTTCAAATTTTCATTAACCCCTCGGTCATTAAGGTTTCCATGGTGATCGGTCGAGGTCGAGTGAAAAACCGAAAACACGGTCTTAATTGTTTTGTTTTTCGACTCAATTTAGAATCAGTAGACCGGTAGAAAGTGCCAGGGTAAGACGTGTCGGGTCTCGGCCGGGTAGTTCGTTACTGAAAAAAATTTCATAAAAATTCGACAAGTTAAATCGAGTGTCAGTTCCAGTTATTTTTAATTATACGGAAAGTGAGCAGTTTAGTGTTTCAAATTTATGGTATAATTTCAAAATACATTTTTAAAAATGTCGGTGTGGATGTATCCTATATATTAAAAAAAAATGAAAACTCTAATCAATTAATTGAAATAAAGCGGATATTGTGCGAAGTTGCACGTCAAAAAAGTGGTTTTGGATTGCTAATATATCAGGCAGTACTTTAGATGTATATTGAATCAGATTTATTCGTTTTAAAATTTTTCAAATTAAAGTAAAATGAAAAAATCCTTAGATGTCTGACAATAATGGTCTTTTGTGTCTTTTTTCACTCAATATGTTTTTATTTTCTACATTAAACACAAATTTATTTGAAACAAAGATATAAGACGAGTTTTTAATCGCTAAAAGATGTGATTTTAAAGCAGATTTGTTTCTTTTAAAATCTCTAAAATGAAAGTAAACTGGATAAATCTTTAGATATTTGATAATTAACATCTCTTGTCCCTTTTTCCACTTAAAATAATTTAATTCCCTAGATTGAGCATAAAATAGTCATTATACGTGTATTATCGAGAATTTTAGAGACGAAAATTCGGCTGCAGATATATGGAATCGTTCTGTGTACGTTTCGGGGAGAATAGAGAAATTCCGCGCGCACGCCACCCGTGCAAACACATTTAAACACTGTGTAAATATACAGGACAGAACGTAAGCGTTGAAATTATATGTATAGATTATTTGGAGAAGGCTGAATTACAATGGAACACGCGAGCCGGAGTTTATCGAGTATTTAGAAGGTCCCATTGTGCGGAATATGAAATACGCCCCGTTCTGTTTTTCACCTATTGAAACATACACGAATGCGCAAAATAATAACCGGCTGTCCGAGTAGCGGAGGCTCGCCGAAAAAATATTTCGGCGCCACCTTGTGCGGTCCCAAACGCGTGAATGTGCATAATTGTACGTAATTTTCTTGAAACGCGCGTGTACTGTTCGGCAATACGGAGCGCGATCCACGCGCTTCTCGAGGAACGCGGACTGGCGCAACGCGCCGCTGTTTAATATCGGACTGTTAAGAGCTCTCGAGCGTGAACATCCTCTGGAAATTCTCTACCCAGGTTCCGCGCTCGGCGAATGTGAAAGAATCGACCGGAGCCTTTTTCTTGACGAAACAAGGGAGGAAAAAATCATTTTGGAATAAAATTAAAAAATCGTGAAATCTCAAAACAATCAGTAATTTTTAAAATAACTTTCAAACGTGTTTATTATAAATCTGTGTAAGAATTAAGTCCTTGATTATGGTATAGGCAAGAATTTCCTTTGAAAAAAAGGAGAAAAAATTAGAAGTAATAAATTACAGATTTTTTTTCCTGACAAATGTTGACAACCCTGACGCCAAAAAATATTTTTAATACCAAAATCTTGTAAAAGATTTAAAAACGCATTAGAATAAATATAAGCAGGTGAAAATAATCAAAGTGCAAAGAAACAGCTGAACTTTTTTTCTCGGATCTTTTATCCCTAAAAATAGAATTATTCGTATATTTGTGCTAGTATTTTTTTCCATAAAGCTTTGTTTTCGTACCCGAAAACGAACACACGTTATTGTTCGCACTACGTGTATTCTATTCGAACAAAGGTGCGCTTAGGTGTGTTTAATGCCTGAAACCAGACACTGACGTCAAATAGGTGTATTCGACACATAAAAACGGAGACAGTTTCGAAGAGAAAGGGTGGGCGAGGGCGAGAGAGAGAGAGAGAGAGTCGGTGGAATAGCACATTGGCACATTCTGTACAATCCACACGGCGAGGTCGTTCTCTTTAACGATTATTGGCTGGCAGTAATTCTCTAATCTCTGCTGTCAGCGGTCTCTCTCTGTTTCCGTTTCAATATGGCGCCGGGAGAGCTCTCCCGCAGGATTGTTGGCGGATGGTCGAGGACGGCGCAGAGCTCCGTCTCTCTCTCTCTTTCTCTATCTGGACTCCGGATTACAATCGGCTCCTGGTCCGCGCTCTACGTAGGCAGTTGCCACCAGAACTTGATTACTCCGCAGGCTTATCGGAGGCCCAGCCGGAAAATCGGAGGAAATAACGAGACTCCGATCTCGCGGAGTCGCTCCACGATGTCTCTCGAATTTCAAAGGCTACGACCGAGTGATATAGTCGGGACGGGTGAGTACACCGCGAGCTTGCACCGAATCCGCGCGATTCGCATCGGGGGCTCCCGAGTCACCTGGGAAATTCGAACACAGTCGTGGAAAAATGACTCGCTGAATAAAACGCCCTTCGTTCTTTCTTCATTTACCGCGACGAGGAGAGCGAAACCGTTCGCTCGAGAGAGCGAGAGATAGAGAGAGGGAAAAAATAATCACTGCTGGGACACGGTCAAGATACGCCCTTTGCCGTTTTTCCGGCTGGGAAAAACTCGTCACATCCTCGGGATGAAAATTCACTCGAATTTTTATAACTCTCTCATTATTTTTCGTTCTTCCTTCCTTATTTCTGGCTCTTTTTGTTTTTTTTTTAATTTTATTCTCGCTCCCAAGCTCGTTTTCCTTCTCGTCGCAGCCTCGCGTCGAAAGTTTTACGAGACTCTTGATCGCGCGAAAATATATCGAGGCGAGACGCGGGAAAGTAGGAAATAAATTTTCGCGAAAGAAAGCTTTTCCCTCCCCCGGGTTAAATGAATTAATTCGCTCCGACGAGCGACACATGCACCCGCCTCGTTCTGACCCGGGCCTTCCATATTTCCCGCTATATAAAGTGACGTATAATCTAAAACTCACACGCGTATACCCTCATAAAAATATCCACAGAGACACGAGGAATATCATCAACTCGTGCCCCGTGGCCTGGCTCAATTATTTTACTAAAAAAATGAGGAAAAACCCACTCTTTATTATCCAATTTTTCGACTCATTCTTAAAAATCTAGAGATTAATAACTTAGGGATAAATTAGTACGATCAATCCTGTGTTAAAAGTTAATTAGCATGCGGAATGGAAGAGGAAAAATTTGGTGAGAATTTAAAAATGTTCTTGCTGAGAACAATAATTATTTTTGAAACAGTGTATTTTCATGTGTATGTGCGAAAGGTGAATTAATGCTGAATTGCAGGCAAAGTTGCGCATGAGCCGAAGATTTGTCGCGGATTGACGTAAGTAATATGTGCAGCGGGAATCAAAGGTGAACGTTACAAAATTCACACTGACAGTTCTATTACTCTGCAATCCTCTATATGCATTAGTACGAGGAAGTAAAACGTGTCATTTATAACGTCAGAAATTTTCGTAATCCTGCATATGAATTTCGAAAAAAATTTAAAAAAAAGTATACGTAAAATTGTGGAAAATGAAAAATTTTTGTAAAGTATAATACAGACAGTTAAAAAATTATTATAAAAGTTAAATAACTATATATTTTTAAAAAAATCTTGGATCCAACATTGTTCGTTTTGTCTTGCAAAAATCTTATACTTTTTTTAACAAGTTAACAGCCAATTTAACCGTGAATTTCCTGTATAGACATAAAAAATATAGTTAGAAAATTTTGATAAAAAAATTTGGCGTACAATAAATCGAACATTCAGTTGAAACTATAAAATTTTTCAGTCGTGAATCTCGGAATGTCAAATATTATGGAACCACCTTAAAGAATTGTGATAAATTTTTCAAATTGACGAAAGTATCGGAAATTTCGTCGCGATAAATTTTGTAATCTATCGCGCAACGTCTGCATGGTATTGGCGTGTTCATTTCCAAGGCAACATGGTCCTACTTTTACGGTAGAGCGTAAAATATTCGCGTTTCGTTGGCAAGCTTTCAACAGGATCTTCGGGTTTCATTCGGGTGGTATCTCTTCGGGGAAATGCGTGAGAAGTAAAGTACACGAGAATAAGGGCTTGCCACGTGTGTTCACTTTTGTCACCTCGGCTCGAGTGCTCGATGAAAGTTTTTTCGCGTTAAAGGTGTCTGTTACATTTTTTTCTCTCTCTTCATTTTTCCACCTTTTTTTTTTATCCCTATTATTATTTTCTCTTTGTATTCAACCCTCTATATTTTTTCTCTCTGTTATTTTTCAACAAGAAATGTTATTAATTCATAAAAATGGCAAAAAATTCTACGAATAATGTTGAATTTCTAAAAAAAAAACGAAGATTGCAATTTTCGTAATTCAAAGGTGCGTCGCACATTTGTTTTTATGAAAACGAGGCAAGTTTTGATGCTCGAGTGTAAGAAAATTCGCGTCTACGGTTAATGCAGGCTCGTCCTTTCTTTCGTTCGGGAGTGTCGTGATCACGTGTGTCGAGGGAAGGTGGAAAAAAAAACGGGAGCCGAGTAGAAAGTTTGATTCTACGAAAGTTCGGGGGAGCAATCACGGATCAAAGTTAAATTGTTCCGCGACTTTGTTCGTCGCTGGCTTTCTGGCCCATTGTGCGCGGAGCTCTGCCTCCCTCCCGCTCTTTTCTCGGTAATCGCGTGATTTTTTTCTCCCTGAAACACGTATGGTACTCCGGGCCATTATATACCTGCATCCCTCGTCGCAGTTGACTCGACTCTCTCGTTCCGCTCCCTTCATATCCTCGGAGCTTTTCTCGCCGCCCAGGGCTCTTCGTGCGCCGATCCCTTATCGATAAGATTGCGCGTTTCTTGCCCCGTTTCGAACTCTCTCTATTTTCTCTCTTTCCCTCGTTTTCCTCTCCCAACGTATTTTTTTTTCCTTTTTTCGCGATATAAAAATCGCATGGTCGCAGCGGGAGTTGCGACTAGAAACTGTCGCGGGGTCGTTGAGGCTTTATCCTCCCTTTTTTTTACTCTCTCTCGTACGTCTCTCTCACTTTTTTTGCTCTCCCACCTCGTTTCCAAGCTTTTCGAATTTTTCTCGCTGGGGCCTTGCACGCCACTCTCGCGAAACTGTAATCGACCTTCTTTCTCTATCTTTATACGTATTAGAGCTCCTTCCTCTTTTATTCCTCTCTCTTTTTTTTTCTCGAAACGGCGGTACACCCATGAACCTTCGTCTCATCGAAACGTCGACTCCGCTTTTATGATCCCGGGGCTGAAATTCTTTCGGAACTTTCGCCCTCTCGTTCCTCTTCACGAGACAATTCCTCGCCTTGTATTTCGAACTCGGCGCTCTCGCCGACTCCGATTTCTCTCCCTCGTTCCTTCCTCTCTCGCTTCCATTGTTAACCATTACGATAAAACACGGGCCAACTCGAATTCTCCCTCGATGGCCAATTCCTTCGCTATGAACATTTTGAATGTCTGTCCGCGATTTTGTATCCGATTAGCGACCGAATATGTAGCTACGGAGAAACAATTTTCGCGAAAAAGTCCAATGGCTTTTATATTATTTTATACTATTTGTCGAAATTTATCGTTTTTTGTTCCCTTACGTATGACTATATCACAATTTTTAACGTCGACACTCCATTTGTTCATACAGTCGACGATATTATATATTATATACGATATAATATATGAAAATCCAGAAAAAATTGTCTACCATTCAGAATTTTGATGCGCCAGCGGTCACCCATCGCAGTACTGTCTTTAGCCAGCGTTGCTTGACTCTATTGATCACCAAAAGTTTATCGATCGTACACCCAATTCAGATAATTAATTTCGTCAAATAATTTGATAGCTTTTGATCTATTTTCAAAGGATGAACACGATTATTGATGTTATTCCGTGCAACAAGGGTTGGATAGAGTTGCAAATATTTTAGATGATGTTTGGAAATTTGTTGAAAGGTGTCATAAACGTTATTGTCGGGTTGTGGCGAATGCGGTCGCGTTCTATGGCCTATTTGTGCAGTGACAACTATCAATTTGGTAGAGCATCCATTAGGGCATTAGGTGTCTAGGAATTCAGGACGGTGTGGCAGGATTTCGCGTGTAGGGGACGAGGAAGGAGCCTCGATGAGGGACACCGAGGGAGAGAGGATCGCGGGAGCGAGACGAGATTAGTCGGCACACGTTGTACCGAAATCGTCGCTGAAATCCGCCAGAGAATGATCCATATGGAGGTCGGACAAAGCAGTGATGTAAACGGATATATCCGAGCGTGATTCTCACCTTAATGTCTCGTGACGTTGATGGACACGTTCTTGCCGAAATTTTATGTTCACTTAGTCTCCCTATCTCCCAGAATCTCTGTCGAGTAAGTCTCGTGAATTCTTGTCTGCCATTTTTTTTAAGAGCAGTCTCTTTATTGTATACAATTTTTTGCGACCTTATCTTACAGAATCTTTTTTGAGAATAATTCTTAAAGAATTTTTTTCACGTAAAATTTTAATTATAAATTTTTTTTGATATTTATTTATAAATTTCTTTTGGTAAAATATTTTACGTACATAATTTTTTTCAATGACAATTTTCGAAGAATTTTTCACGCAGCGTTTTTCGAGGCTAATTCTCGAAGATTCTTTCTGTTACGTGGAGCTTAACTCGCGGAACTTCGTTAGAGACGAAGAAACCAGAAAATAAAGAATACGATAAAATCTCCGCGGAAGCAAGGGACGAAATTGCAAGCTGTTAATTCGGGCGCGAATAATACAGATGTTTGGAGAGTGTGGCTGGTGTAAGGGTTGGTAGGTAGTAGGTCGAGTACAAAATGAGAGAGAGAGGAGGAGGAGGAGGATAGATTGTCGGAGACGGTTCGGGAGTGTCGTATCAGTATCGTAGTTGATGGTAAGAGGTCCGGCAAACGTTGAAGGTGCGGGGTTGAAAAAGAAGAGTAGCTGGGGAGAGAGGGGTAGTGGAGTGTGGAGAGGAGCGAGGAAGCTGCGGATGGGGTTATCCCTCTCGGAGTTATCGGTCGGAGGGATCGGAGGCAAAGCTTGGGAGCCCTTCCGGTCGCCACTTATCCAAGGCCTGTGTGCACTGCTCCGTAAACACATATATCGGAAGGCACGGACACAGGGGGCTTTCCACATGCAGCAGCCCTTACGAATCCCCCTGTGTTGCGACAATTAGCTAACGGAATGCAGATTGCGGTCCGGCTCTGGCCGTAGTTACCATGGACCGGAAGCGGAGGCCGTGCGCTCCGCACCACAGAGGCCGCGCCGCAGTTCGCGCGCGACGGAGACACCCTCCTCGATCCGGCCAGGGAAGAGAAACCTCGGGAGCACCGGCGGTTCAGGATTCGAACCCCTTTCCCTCGACGTTTGTTCCAGGGACAATCCCCGGGGAATGCAAACCAATTGAAACAGTCATTCCAAAAGGCTAGACAGAGCCTCTGTAACACCTCCTCCGCCATTTAACCCGCACGAGCTTATATCCGTTACACTCTACGATATAACCAATCCTCTGCTCCCTCCCTCCCTCCCTTCCTGTCTGTCTCTCACTCTGCTCAACTACCCGATTCTCTCTCGCCTCCACTTCTCATCTCCCAGGAATACAAGCCTCGATTAACTTCTTTCGGTTTATACACGTTTCGAATTCTCGCCCGTATGCGATTCCTTAGCAAAACCTCGCCCAGTTGGTTTTATGAAATTCTGAAGAGGATTGGACCATTTGAGTATGCATATACTTTGACCAATGATTTATAACGATTTATTTGGCACGGGACTTGAAAAAGGTAACTATTTTACGTTCCAGTGACTTGACAATGAAAATTATGACCAGAAACGTCTTAAAACAAGGATCAGAAAATTATGGCGTTCTCAATTTTTTTTTGCAAATGATGAAAGTAAAAGAAATTCAAGTAAAAGGAATTGCCTTGTATGTAAATACAACGCATGAATATTTTTTGAGCAATTTTTTTCTTCATTATTCAAGAACTTTTCGGTTCATCGAGGGGTTGAAAAAATGACGGCATCCTTGTCTCCGAGAATCAGCAAGAGTTATCGCTGGATGTCGAGTCACGGTCGCGAGAGCCAAGAGGGAAAAATGGGTGAGCGGAGAGATTCTTAAAAATTTTCTGAGCTTGCCCCGAGACGGTCGGTCGATTCATCACGCGAGCTGATTTTTATTCTTCTGGCTCGGTCGATGTGGCATCAGGTGCGCGAGGGGGTTGGAGAGCCTCGCGACGAAAAAGAATCGGTCGGAAAATTATTGTCCCCGCGCCTTTTCAAGATTGGAAAATGACTGCGAGCTCTCGTTCTTCCTTCTCTCATTCCCACCTCGCCCGTTTTTTCGTCTCGAAAAAAAAGCTTTTAGTCGCCTTTTTCAGATTGTCGAAATAACGAGATTGCGCGCGGCGCGAAGACGCGAAAGAGGAGAGCGGAGCGGACGCGAGAGAATAAAAAAAGAGTGGCGTGAAATAATGAAAAAAAAAATTCTTCTCTCTAATTTATCGAATTGTTCGGTGAAATGAGAGATTCGCATTTTTCGTTCGTTAACGCCTCGGCTCTCGAGCGTTTTCCTCAGCATTGCCGGAAATTGGCTTCTTGCGCGGGAGAGTCTCGAGGGCTGCGAGACGGAAAGCCGGAGTGGGGAGAACGCGGGAGGGAGGGAGGAAGGGCGAAAAGCGCCATCGTGAGTTGGACAAAAGTTGTTCGGTTGAGAAATCGAGAATTAATGATTGCTTCGTTCTTCACGTGCCAGGATCTGTCACGTGACTAACGACGAACACCTCCCTCCAGTTCTCGCGGTGAGACAAAGATCGGGCGAGAAGGAAAAGAGGCCAAGAGGCGAGAGGAAGCCAGCGACGAGTCTGATGGCTTGATAAATGTGAAGAAAAGGTTCCCGGGTTAAGATGTAAACGTATAGACGTCCCGGCTCGTCGAAAGAGCGACAAAAAAAAACGAGGACCCTATCTTTGACACGTTGACCGATGAATGAGAGAGTCGCGCGGAATAAACGTGGAAAAAAATTGTGCGACGCGTCGGAATAAATAATTTTTTTTGTTACAAAGTCTGACTGACTTGTTCCAGAATTTCGAGTAATAGGACGAAGCACGTTTGGTACTCTTGGTGTTCAAATTCAAATATATTTTATTAATTGGAAAATTTGGATAAATAAGATCTAGGAATGATGCTTATTAATTGTAAAAATGGATCTATACTGGATATATCATTGGGTGCACAAAATTAACCAATGCTTGGTTTGAAAAGAAATTCTGTTGCACCCAAAGTGGACTTAGTGACTGATAGGACTCGAAGTTTTAAATGATTGTATTTAACAATATTTAGGAATTAGCTAATTCAATGGAGATCAACACTGCATAAAATTTCAGAAAGAGATAAATTTGATGAGTCAAAAATGTCCAAGTCGACCATCAGCTCGATAACAAGTTTCAATCTTGAATTCCATTCGTGTGACCTAGCTCCCGAATCAGTCCAGTTGAAACATTTTCTGGAGTATGTAAGAGAACGTTCGGGGAATAGTAGGAACGTTGACACAGTGCAATTCTTGCATCCTATCACAATATTTGCTCGATAAAAAGGAAATAAACGCGAAGAATGTGAAATTTTTTACGCACATCGCTTCTCTCATTTTCTCCAGACGTTTCCCATTGCCCTAGGCTCTTGCTCTTTGAATTTTGTGCCTGTGTGATATACTCGAGAGCGGCGTTGAACTTGCCGAGACTCCACCTTGTTACGAGAAGAGGGCTTCTTCTTCTACTTCTGGCAGTACTTCTTTGCCTCCTCGACGAAGAGCGTAAATAATAAGAGAAGCCATGTAGAGGGAATCCGGGAAAGAGTGCAACGAATCCAACGGCGCGGAGGGACTCGGATCGTCTTCCTCACCCTTTATCTTCTCCCCTCGCCGCCGTTCTTTTCTTCCTTGTTGTCGTAGAAGCCAGTTGACGTAGCGTAGACCCGAAGAAAGAGGTAAGTGGACGCTTCGAGGAATCTTTCCTCCCTTCGCTCCCCCTCGCTACTCAATCTCTTTCAAAAAGTCAGTATCTCGGATAAACCCTCCAGCGCGCACCCGGCTCGTTTCTCGACTGTGATGCGAGGTTGACTTTCAAAACCCCTCCCCCTTTTGACCGATAAACAGCTAATGGCGGGACTGTTTCGCTCTATTGTTTGGTCATCAGCGAGGGCTGGCTCTCTTAAATCCATTTTCATATCTTTGGGTTCTTCGTAAATCATTGTGGAAATCGATAGAGGTCTCGTGTGAAGATGCCATCAATGTTTTATTCTGGAAATGTTTTACTTCCCGATAAATAACCAACGGTGATATTTTTCTCCATTGTTTCGCCATCGATTTATTTTCAGTGATTATAAGCGTGAGTTCGCTCTCGAGTCTACTTTCGTACCTTGAGCTACTTCGGGCAAGTGGAAATTCGTTATGGCTGGCTTATAAATCAATTCTGAAAAACGATAAAGATCCTGCAGTTGCCTTATGGAATTTTATGGTCCTCGTAGTTTCGAGCGAGTTAATTCTTCGGTCTGCCCGGCTGCGCCGTGGAAAGGGCATGAAGAATTAGGTGTTACTGGAAATAAGCGAAAGAGCGGGAGTGTCTGCTAAGGTCTTAATAACCTCCGCTTTCCTCCCGTCCAACTCTGCACTCCGGGATAAGACACTTTTACGCTTTTCTGCATTACGATTATTATCGCATAGATATATTTCCGAACGATCGTGAAACTTTGTTCACGTGGACTTTGCCTCTCTGAATTAATAAAATACTCGAAAGTTGATACAGAGACCATTAAACTACCGTTTTCCTACTCACGTTCAGCTACTATATGGATTTCTCATGACGCTTCTCTCTCCAGTCGTAAAAAACTTTGCGAAGCGTACCACGATTTTTTCTTCAGAAAATTTTCACTCTCCCGTGTCCTCGTCAAATGTTTCGGGTCGTTCGACGATGACCAGCGATTCCTGAGGTCCTGGGAAAATTTTCGAGCGTGAAACGTCATCGGATTAATGAGCGGAGTTTTATTTTCTCCAAGGACAATGAGTTGAAGATACAATCGTGAAATATATATCATCCAAGTTTTTCATGGTCATCATAAATTTGGCGTGCTCAAGATCTGGATGAATGGATCGAGATCGGTGAATACTAATTCCGGGGGAGCTGATAGCAAGCTTCGCAAAACTTGAGAAAGATTCGCGGTCACGGGCTGGCTAGGACTTGCCAAAGTAGTCCTTTCAAGTTGGTGAAAAGTGTTGGGTAGTTTGTGTACGCCAACGAGAATTTCGTGAAACGGATCGGAGAGAGTTTCCTCCGAGTTCCGTCTCTGGGAAATCCCTTGGACGCTCCGGTGACAGAAGACATCAGGAGCTGGTATGAAGAGCCTATAACTTCTGGTTCCACTCTCTGACGTATCAGCAGCCAATGCTGTTCGAAACGCTTCGCCGTGCATGAATGACACGCAAACTTATCACTCATTTCGAAACTATTCTCGACAAAATTTTCTGAAAAGATATAAACTTGGTTCTCCTTTGTTTCGCCCTGAATTGCGATGAATTCACTTAATTTGATGAATTCACGACTCTGTTAATTGGAACTTTAATAACGCAGAGTCCTTTTTAGGTCTCTTCAGTGGAAACACGACTGTCTTTGCTCATGGAGCTCCCGCATGCTCGTTCCCTCGTAATCTGAATGAAATATGTCTGGAGCCATTTTTTATGAAGAGAAATGAGCCGAGAGGTAAATAGGAGTGTAAGATAATAACACACCGAAGAGGGATTATGTTAAAATGGACAGGAAGATTTTCATCAATTTTCCTCCCTTGGCTTATTTTTTTGCCGAATTGGTAACATTTGGCAGAGAGAAAAAATTCTTCAAATTCGATTAGACAGAAAATGAGATTGATGATGATTTTTATTGTCGTGTTTCTTTTTTTGAGCTTGCAATTTGATAATCGAAGAAAAAGTTGGGAGGAAGAGTGGAAAGCGTTTCGTTTTGATCCTTCGAATCGACGGATGGAGTTGAAAAGAGGGTAAAAAGGCAAAGCGCCCTTTCAACGGTTCTTTTGAGTCTTTAGAGTGCTCCGAACAATATCTGACTAGAGATTGGGGTTGTTTGAGAAGGGTCTCCCGAGGGCTGAGAATAGTGTTATCTGGCCAACTCCACGCCCAGAAAGAGAGTAGATTTTTTCATCCCTTCCTGCTTTTTTTTCTTTACTTATCGGCTTCGTCGATTGTGAAACCGAAATTTTTTTCATTACACTTTTCCACCGTTCGAAACTTTATTTTTACGGAGTTCTTGTAAAATCGCGATAACTGACGCGAATCGCGGTCGTTACTGTACGCTCGCTTCGATAAAGGCGTGCGATCGCGAACCGCAATGAATGGTCAATCCGTCCGGACCTCGGGGAGTTGAAGTCGCGCGGGAAATGAAAAAAAGTACCCGATTCTCGCCATTCAAGGTTTCCAAGCTGGAGTTCGAAACCTCCTGGAAAAACTTGAAAAACTTTCGATAAGCTAAAAAATATTGTAACCGCTTGCTTGATATTTAAAATGACAAATTTTACTCTTATCTAATTAAATAAGGATTTATATGAAAAAGTAAAAAAAAATAACTTTTAAAAATGAGACCTTTGTTGTAAGTTAAAAGAAAAAAAACTCCAAAAAAATTATAATAAGAAAGAGATTTCTGATAACGAATGTGTCGAGGAATAGCGCTTGATTAAAAGTGAAATATTTACGACAAAGTCTTAATTAATTTTCGCATGTTTCTTCCCCTCCGAGTTGCGGGTGATGCGATATCTTTGTGTGGAACAGCGTTATCGCCTTTTATCCGCTTCCGGAGAGGCTTCTTCAGCCTACTAGAAATTATAGCGCCGGAGATAAATCGCACGATCTTCGCAACCCTCGATCACGTTCAGGCATTATTTTCATCCTCGCCAGAAGCTCCGCTCGACCGCATGTGTGCGCGTCCCACTTTGGATCACTCGTTACATTCTCGAGACTGATACGATCGATAAATGAACGAGCTGTCTGAATACTGAACAAATCTTTTTCATCCCTCTTCAGTACAATAGACATTTTTTTACAAATTTTTATTCAACGCCATTGCAATTGAGTCCAAGCCCATGAGTTCATGGACAATATCGGGCCATATATTCGTTCTTTATCTCGAAACGGAACTAAGAATTTGAAGACATTATCGTCGCTCGAATATCCGGCAATGTGGAAAGGACACGCGAATTCCGCGAGTGTTTCCTGATCCGTACGGTGCTCGAGATGATATCGGGATGTGTATACGATCCACCGAAATATTCGGGCGGTCGACGATAAATTCTTCGAGGATTTCCAGGAGAGGAATCTTACGAGGTGGTCCGGCTGCCAGAGGGAAAAAGGTATAATCTTTGGCACTGGGGAGAACAATAGCTCGAGATCTCGAGTCCCTTCAGCGTCGGGATGTGGCGCGTTTGAAACGGATGGCCCGCTGATGGTTATAGTCGGCCATTTTCCGTACCGAGTGGAAGTCCTGATGACCCTCTTGGTCATCCCTGTACGTTCGGTCAAGCTCGTCGATGCGTTATATTTTCCGAGGAACTTCTCATCTTTTCAGGCTCCAAAGATGCTTCGTGATCGCGTAGCTCGCCAAGTGCTCCTTCATTCACGATCCACCGTGACCCTGACAATAAGAATTAATCGACGCTTCAGCACTTTCCTCGAAGCCTTTCCATCGCCGAATTTTTTTTTCTCGGGTCAAGAATCACCCCCGGAGCGACACCTCCAAGTGGACCCAACCACTTTCGTACACTTAATACCGCCATCAACGACCTGGCCGCTTTAATGGCTCTTCATGGAGTTGGATGGATTTTTATCATCTCTTTCGATATTCTTTTTTTTTGGTCATCAGAGAAATGCCCTAAAATCGTTTAAATTATTGAGTAAAATATTCAGTACAGTTGCCATTAATGGAAAGTCACCATTATTTCATATGATGATGGCAGTACGTTAACTGTACTCTTCACTTCTCTACTCTTAACATTATTTTTTCGTATTTCATCTTGAATGTGGCTGTTATAAAAAAAAATTAACTATTTTGGAATAAATTTACTCAAAAATAACTCTTCTGCAGTTTTAAAACGCCAAATTTAACTTAAAATATGGTCTTGAGTAGAGAAGTGAAGAGTACAGTTAACGTACTGCCATGATGATCAATGTTATTGTTTCTGGATAGATCTCATTGCTATTCAATTGCACAGTTATCACTATCATCAATGGTTGATCGTCGATGCAACTTGATCGTCAAGTATCTATCATTGTTATTACTATTGGATATCTGTCACACTGTCATCATCATTCAGCAGCTACAATCATTATTGTTGCTGCATCCCATTTACTGGATGACAAGAATATCATTTCACTGGGTAAAATGAATAGACATAATTCATCACACGTTGAAACGTTTATCAAATTTAGGGGCACGCATCTTTTCGCGCGTTATCTAGATCTCGGTGGCTTTCTATCCGGTTATCTGGGTTTCATTGAATTATTCGGAGTAAGAAGATAGCGCAGATAGATCACGGACGAGAGAGATAGGTCGGGACGCTTTTTGGAGATGGTGGGGTCCAGAGCGTTCATGCCAATTGGAAGCACGATTGGAGAAGATCCCGCGAAATTACGTGACTCCGTGGAGAGCGCACACTGCCGGAGGGGCTACGCGTCCGTGACACGAAGATTTTCCAGCATAACTGGCTGAACCCTCGTCATTCGTTTTCACAAAGCACCGAACGACGTCTTTCACGATTCTTCGGAATATCTATAGCCCGGAGCAATGTCCGCCGTGGACTTGGTACACACACAGCGCTTATAGTTGCTGGCTAGACGGTCCTGGGACTGCTGCTGGGCTTTGCGCCAAATCAGTGATAATTGCTGTCATTGCGCTCCCGGTGCTGCATGCACGAGAAAGCTCGGAGTAAGATCGATAGCCGCGGCCGTCCCCGTCTTTGAATTATCCCATAGCGCCAATCTGGCACAGATTCATTACAAAACGAAGCATTTACATCGTAAATCACTCGATTGTTAAATCCTTCCCTCTTCCATGACATTCGAAAGATATCGCTTCAAAAGAATTCCCTTATTTTATCATAGGTAATGTCTATTTCAAATACCTTTTGTATTTAAATTTAATTTACAAATAAGTCTGTCATTAAGAATTTTGGTGTCGTCAATGATGAAATGCAGCAAGAGTTAATCGCTTGGAAAGTATAGATCTAAAAAGATAATTTATTTAAAGTATCTTTGATGGTGAAAGGATGGTGAAGTTATTCGATGGTTCGTGAATGTCATTTCACGAAACACTACGAAGTTTGTTCGAGGTTGCACGTTCGCTGACTAGAAACGCGCTCGAACGTTCGATTCGTTTGTGATGTCAAGCCATCACAAGATATATAGTAGCCGCATTGATAGAGAGATGTGCATCGTCGTGGAAGCTTTCCCTCATTCGCCCACCACTTCGATCCTTCGTCTCTCCCGGCCACCTCGCTCACCGCGAATCATCGCGGCCTGACTGTCAACCCTCTTTTTATAACTTTATATCACCGTACACTTTACTCTAAAAGTTCGTGAGCATTTTTTCACCTTACCTTAAGTACGTATATAATGTTGAAAATTTTCAAATAATTGGCCAGTTGACCAATTAAAAAGTAGAATTGTGATCGGCTAATCACTGTGACGGATCCCAAATTTGTCCAAATAAGTCACCTTCAACCGCTTGTAAGTTAGTATTTTAGTTAAAAACGACCATGTGAGTTTGAAGTCTACATTTTTTAGTTTGTAATTTTTTGATGCAACTCTAACTTTATTAAAGTGAATAATTATTTGGTAGTGAATTAAAGTGAATAATATTATTTGGAATATAATGTGTATGAACCTTACAAACAAATCGAAACTTACATTATTCTAAAATATTCTTTATTATTGAGTTGTTTAATCTCTATCTCTTTTTTATTAGCATCGAATGGTGTTAGTAAGAACAGTGTTACTTCATTTACGCCCTAAATGGTATTTATATCGCGATGTTAATTATTTACACTGATCAAACACAGCATATCAAACCACGTCCATTAACATAATGCCATTCTACACCAAACGGTGGGAACTACATAAGACCAAGAATGGTGTTAAATGAACACCATTTGAACACCAGATTTTTTACAGTGTATACTGTACGAATGTATTTGGTTTTGGAAACATGAAGATGCAATTTAAAATTTTTTTTTTGGAGAACAACTCGTTCGGAAATCGGTGTAAAACTTTTAGACAGTAGTGTAGATCGAGAAAGCTCTTTTGGGAGTCGTCCTGTCCACGTATCCCGAAACGTCACGTTCTGAGGACGATTGGCGCACCTGTGGCAACCGCACATGCGACGTGTACACTCCTGAGAGCTCGAGTCAGTCGGATCGAGCATCGGGATCGCACGTACTCTCGCCTTTTTTGTCTCTTCCCTGCCGCGCGCGCGTCCCGCTATTTCCGCAGCTTCACTCCAGGATCGAGTGCACTTCCAATATCTGATATCGCGTTTTAATTAACTCAGTTTCACGGTTCCGCTGGAGCCAACCTGCCAGCGGGATATTCGACGAATCCATGCTTTTGTCCTCGTCCATACGTCTCTCCGTTCCCAACGACTCTCCCATCCATCCGTGAATTTTTCTGACGATACCAAGTCGTTCGACCCGGCCGCGAGGAAAAATCTTCTCTGTCCCGTACCTCATTCTTACTCGCTTCGCGAGATTTTTTACATTCCAGCATGCTTCATTCTCCATCGCTTTTTCCAGAGTTTTTCCACGGTCTTTAATTTTTTCAATGCATTCCAGAAGTATAATTATCAGAAGAGAAATTACTTCTCGATGTAATTTTTTCGTTACTTTGAACATTCTTGGTATATATATTTGAATTCAAGGTTTGACGATCGAGGGAGCTCGCATCGACGAGATCCGGAGAATTCGAACATGTCTCGACGGAAATGTCAATCCCCGCGAACAAACTCGATTCCATTTCTTCGCCTCGTGCTTTACGCGCATGAAATACATGCCGGCGATGGTTTTTATTTCGCCTCATTTTATTTTTCATCGGAAGTTGGAATTAAATTGATGATCGGGAGGAACGATCGTCCCGGGTACCATCAACGGATGGCTTTTATTTCATTCCGTTTTATTTTTTATCGAAAGTTGGGATAAAATTGACGATCCGCACGGTGCACGATAAAATAGAATCTCGCGTGCACAAACGATCTCGCGAATATGTTTTAATTAACGCTCGAGAGAGACCGAGCTAGTGTGCCAAGGGGGTGGGAGAGAGACGGCGAGAGTGGTTCGATAGATATGAAATGGGAGTATCGGAAATGACAGAGGAAGGGATCGAATTAATTTTTGGGAACAATGCATTTTCGGACACGAGATTATTTTAAGCTACAGCAAAGAGAATGCTTTGTCGATATATCGGGTCGAGGATATTTTTATCCTTTTCCCCGCAACCCAGACTTTTATCGAACAAACGCTGACACGACCGATAGAGGAACTCATCCATGCAAATTATCGCGAAGTATTAAAAATAGTCCATCAATGGGATTTGAAGAAAAAAAACATTTTCATTATTTCGGAGTGCTCACCAAATTTTTCGAAGAAATTTTTATCATTTTCTACCAGAAAAACAGATAAAAAATTTTAATATATATGATATTTATTGAGTTTCTTATCATAATAACGAAAATTAAAAACAGAAATTGAAATTTTTTAAACTCTGTAGCTATTATAAAAATAATTCAAAATTTGATAGCTATGTGTCTTTTCAATTGGATAGTCAACATTTATGATTATTTTCTCAAATCTTTTTGACATTTATTTTTGCACTTCAGTGAATTTTGAATGCAAATGTAAGATCTGATTCGAAATTTTCATAATGAAATGGTTACATTTGATAACCTGATACACGAATGCATGCATAATGAGTAAATACATAATATCAATACTTGAATAATTTCAAGCAGGGAATATGTTTGAAATAATATTTCAAATATTATCCAAATAATTTGTAATAATTTCAAGATTGATCGAGTACATTTCAAGTACGTCATTATAACAAAAGTGACGTTTTGAAAATTTTATTTTTACATTATTATTTCACTTTACAATTTTATTTTTACATTTTTAGTTGAAATTCTACGATAATTTTTTAGTTTCAAAATATTGTTTCTCAATCAGGCATACGGAGTGTCTGGCTCGTGAAAATTGTAATCACGTATCGCGGGCAATTTTGGGGCTTTTTCGTCGAATATCGAGGATCGAGGCGTTCAGGGTTTCTGGATTCGGGTCGGGAGGGAGGAGGGTCCTTTTCGTCGTAATGCTCGGCGATGCGAGAGCTTGCACTTACATCTTTATTCCCGATCGAGCGAACGCGGTGGGGAACGAAAAAGGTCGCTGCGGGTACGAAGGAACGACGTAGGGGCGGAAGATGAGTTCGAGCGCGCTGCGACTCGCGAAACTTTCGATGGAGGCTCCGTCGGCCTCTCCACTTTGTAACCGTTGATCGTTCGGGGCTAAAGGACTGAAAAGTTTTCGCGCGCGGCTCACGCGGCGTTCCCCGATCGGCGAGCAGGACGCGATATTGCGGAATAAAAATTTTCAACGACGACCACACGCGACTCCGCGCCCCCCCTCGTTCACATTGACTTTTCAACCTCTAATATAACTCCGGAGCTCGATAAACTTTGAAAACTTTCGTCCCAATTTCATCTACGTGTACCGCATATTATATTTTTTTCCCTCTCCCTTTTTTTTGCATTTAAAAATCTTTTTCAGCGCGTGATTTTTCTCCGCAGAAATATATCCGAGAGTTAATTCGAAAAATGATTTGAACCGACGTGCCGAGCGCAGAGAAAATATTCGATTCGTTTCCGGCGGAGTTCCCGTACTTTTTCTCGAAAAAATAATTATTCTTCTCTTTGACGAATTATCCGCCCCGATGGCTGTCATAATTTTCACGAGATTCGGCAGCCTTTGCTGATTTTTCCAGCGAACCGGCGTTCGCGTCCGGCCGGGAAATCCCTTGGAAAAATAGCGACAAATATGCGCGGAAGCGAGCGACGAAGCGAATCCGTTCCCCGCGAGTTTTCACGTTCAGCTTAACCCATTGAGTCGTAGAGGGCACAAAAGAAGGACGATGAAAATGAAATTAAGGGACAGCATTGACGCGAATTCCTCATATGCGCGCTTTGGCGAGCGAAAAGCAGAGGGTGAGAAAAATGAAAAAAAAGTCTTCAAAAAAAATTGAAAAAAGGGTTAAAAAAATGAATGGCGAGGAGAGGAGAGAGTGAAAAAGTGAAAGAGGCGTGCGTAAGGAGATTCGGGAGAACGGGCGACGGTTGTTCCCGTTCGAGGGTGGAAAGCGCTCTGGGCGACGACGAGGGAAGCGCGGAAGGGCGACGCCGCCTGGGAGGGGAGGAAGACCGGGGTGGGGTGGACCGGTGGTTCCCGCAAGTGCCGCGACGACGACAGCGCCGCGACTCAGCCACCAGTACGATCTCAGCATCCCCCGCGGTCGTTTCTCGCGCGCGTCAACCCTCGATCAACCCCTCTGCGAAAAAATATACATTATCTCCGGCTTTTCTCACTTCCTCTCGTTTCCCTCTTTCATCCTCGCGCACTTTCTCGCCAGCCGGAAAATCCACCGACTGTTACCCGTCACCGAGTCATGGAGATCGAAGAATACAAATTTTTCTCCGCCCCCGGAGCGCCGGAAATTTCGAATATGTGGTGAATCTCGCTGGTGCATCTCCCGACGAGACGTTCCCAAGGAAAAGAGTTCTCCGATGAAATTCTCCGGTGAAGTTCTTTTGTGCTTTCCCGCACGGATGCCGACAGGGTGTTCGACGTCCGGACGATCCGCCGAGTAGTTCCTTCCCTTATTTTTTCCCTCCCGCGGAAAAAAAAGTTTGCGAATCTTGACGAAACTTAATTTTAGCGAGCAACGAAAATATATTTCCCGGTCGTCGAATCGTTTTACGTTGTTTATGCAGAAAAGTTCACGAAGCGTGTCATTTTTTAATGCGATCCCGTATTTACGCAATCGATAGAAAGTTTTTTTTAAGTGAGGAACGAGCAAAAGGGTGAAAAAGAGCTTTTATTCGGAGAGTGGGAAAAAGGGATAAGGGCTGATGTCTCTTTCCGGCTGTTCGATTCCAGGATCATGGATTTAACGCGGCCAATAATCGTATTATGAAGAGAAGTGTGCTTTACGGCGATAATAACGAGTAACACGAGCGCAATTATGCTCGCATTCTAATGACACGGTATTTATAATGCGTGGGGGGGTTTAACGATCGGCTCGAATACTTGGAACATCGTTGCCCGATAAATTCAGCGTCGGTCGAGAAATAATTTCTCTCGATAGGGCTTTTCGATCGACCTATATAGTTTTTCCGCGTTCGGCGCTCCCTGGAATAATTGCCGGGAAAAAAATAAAGAGAAAAAAATGTAGACGGGAAAAAAATATATACAAATAAATTCGCGTGTGCGCGGATGTGCGTAATCCAGGCTGGAGAATCGATGAACCGTTTCAGCGGTGTTTGTTTCATCGAATTAAGTGAGTGCGCCGGCTGTTGAATCGAACGAGATTTTCTCACCGTGCGCCCTCTCGAACGCGACAATAAATCACAGCACAATTTTCTATGTACATTCGAAAACGTGCCGATAATAACGGCATCGCGATTCAACGACGCATTCCTGCTCAAATAAAATACGAAATTACATTCGGGGGAGAAAAATAATTGAAAGGGAGCGCTGCATTTATCGGCGAGCCTGCGAAATGAAAATCAAACGAGAAACTCGAGAATAAACTTCATCCCAATCAGCGTTATTAAAAAAAAATAAAAAATAAAAAAAAAATCGCGTTTAAAAAACGCCAGTGAGTTCGTCGATTATTAGTGGTATCGATCAGTGTTTCGAGTGACATCGAATCCTCGTTTCCGCAAGATCCCCACCCTCCAGTGTGTGATACTGTGCTCTCGTTGGATTTTTGTTTTCCCATCGGGATTATTCCTGGAAATTTTTTGGTGATATTATTTGTCCGTCGTTACATATTTTGTTTCCATTTTTCTTCTTCTTCTTTTATTTTTTTTTGGGTGCTATTTCAGTATCTGAGTGAATAAAAGTCTGAATCGTCGTCGGGACGAGAAACCACGATTCGTGGAGGTAAGAAAATAAGCATCCACGGTCTCTCTGCTAACCCGCGAGAAATACCGAGCGGAATTTTCGAAAAGTTGGAACGACGAGGAAATAAGTTTTATTCTTCCGAGAGGCGGGTTGTCTGCGATAGGATAAACATTAAGAATGGGAAATTGTGACCTGGCATCTCGGCGACGTTTGTTCAGAGAGGAAGCCAGGGTCTTATCTTTTCCTCGGGAAAACACACAGTGAGATTAATCAAGGGAGCTTGAGGACTTGATGCCGGTGAAGGAATTTTAATGTCTGCTCGAATCTCCCGCTCGGCTCGAGTCGAGATAAACCACCCTCTCCCCCGTGTTACTTTTTCCTCGCCTTATTCCTGTTTCTCGCGTGTCCTTCGCGAGAAAGCTGCTCCGCGCGACGCGCTCGAAACAGCCCCCGCGCGCCCTCTCCCCGACGAATATTTGTACGATATTTCATTACTGTCTTCGGGAACGAGTGAATTCACTCTCGTCCGGTCTCACTTTTCTCTATCCCGAGCACGAATTCGCGCCACCTCGAGCAAGATGAGCAAGGATATAACTTTCCCCGAGCGTTTTCATCTCACCTTAATTCGAACCATTCGTCTGACCATAATTGTTCGCCCTCTGCTTCGCCTCAAACGCAGTCGTCGTAGTCTCGTTTACGAGTCTCGAATTACGACTTCAACATTTTTTTTCCCGCATAGCGTAATTTTTCACTTTTAAAAAAAGTTATATCATTTTCTAGGTTTTGCTGTAATTTTCGAATCGCAGGCATTAAAAAATCAGACGAGATGAAAAAAAATTCATTTCGTTTTAGTTCTTGTTGAAGTCAAAAGCCGAATCAATTTAATATCTCTGATTACTTCTTTCAATTATTTTGCCATAAACTCGGCTTTTCTCTTTGTTAAAATCTCGTCATGTATCTCATTAATTTGGGTAGATCATTGTTTTTGTTTTATGAACATTCTCTTGGTTCGTTGAAGTCAAAATCAACTTCTGGTGGTTCGTGCATAAATTTATCGTTGAATGAGTTCATTCATTTTAATATAAAATTCCAACGTACATATTTCTTCCAAATTGCGGTCTATTTTACCTCAAATATTTCGTGTATGAATAGATGGCGATGTGCATTGTTAGCGTATTATAATAAACTTAATCAATGACCCTATAAATCGCTGTTTCGAATACGACAAATAAATGATCGTTGGGTAGTCTGCCATTCAAGATTTACGAGAGATAAATTTTTATTTCTGCAAACATTCATCGGTGGTTGTCCTTATTCGAATAATTTGAGGATAATTACAGGATTTCGCGTTATTTCAGACATACACGATGATTTGTAATTCCGAAAATGGAATTTAATTTGAATTTGCGGAATGAATATTGAAAGTGGGAGCATTTAAATAATTTTTCGGGTGGAACAATTTTTAGGGACCGAATGATGGTGGAGTTGAGAAAGAAGTTAGGGAAAAAGAGAGTTCGCGAGAAGTTTGCGAGTCACGTCCGTTGCCCGAAAGAAATGATACGAACGGTTGGCCGTCCGGTAGGATTGCCCGGCTGTCGCCTATTTCCGCCCGGCCCCGTGGAACGGCCTCTCGGTTTTATTCAATCAGCGAGGAAGGAGATTCCATTAGACCGTTGGAAATCTCATCGAAGCCGAGAGTTGGTCGGTGCAGGAAAAAAGAGATGGCGAAACTCGGAGGATAATGCCGCACCGAGTGGCAGGACTCGCCGGGGAAAAGGAGACCCGAATGAGCCAACTTACCTCAAGGATCGAACCGGGGAGATTCGAATCTCTCTCCGAGTGTATGTTTACTGCCGGAACATCCTTGAGGAAACCTGCCCTCAGTTTTATCTCGAGTGTCGCGAAAATGTCGCTGACGAAATCTCTTTTTCGAACTCCTCGCCGTTTTTTCCTCCATTTTTCTCCTCTCATTTTCACCTTTGAACATAATTACAAGATCGTGCTGAAATTCTTTTGATTTTCATTAGAAAAAAATTATTTAAACCCAAAATATACTTTTCATACATAAATTAATTTTGACTTTTCAATAAATTAATTAGTTATTGGTTGAAAATATTTTTCGATTTGATTAGAAATTCATGTTATATATTTTTTTTCTTAGTTATACTTGTTAGATCTCTTTTTATTGCATCGATAAATTTTGACGTAGGTGATTTGAAGATTATCGTGAGGAATGGATCGCGCGCGAAGCTTGGCGAAATGGAAATGAAACGATCGTTTGTTTTCTTATCGAAAAAATCTCTCGTGATCCAGGTGACTTGACCTGCGCCTCGGAAAAAGTCACCCCCGAGCGCGATAACCGTTCCGAAATCTTCATTTCTGTCCGAAGAGCTAACGATTCGCACAAATAAAAACGTATCGGCAAATGGGGGATGATAATTCGATCTCCTTCTCGCTCTCTGTTTTCTTCGTCCATCTTTCTCCTCTTTTCTTGACTGATCTTTCCACTCGGCTGCGTTATCTGTCGAATAGGGTCAAATCTCTGGCTCGAATATTCTTGAATCCAGGAACTATTTTTCTAAATTTTCAAACATTTTCATTCCTTTCTTAGGCACGAAGAAAGGTGTAAGGAAAAAATAAAAAATTATAAAATTTTTTTTAGAATTTTACATGTACGTCAAAAAAGTTGAGTGAAAATTTTACGACAATAATTAGGAAGCTTGTAATCGATAGGGAGTATTAAAAAAATACTTTTTAACAAATTGAACGAGTACAGTCTTATGGAAAATGATTAAATCTGACAATTTGAATTTTTTTCACAAAAATTTCCAAAAAATACGAAAAAAAAATTATACATGAGTAAAAATGCATGTTAAATATCATTTTTTCAAAGCGTATGCGAAGCTTATTCTCCTAAAAAAAGTGTTTTCATTAACATCATTGTGACATACTATTTTATGAATGGATATGTCAATCGTAGAAAAATTTCGAAAAATGCTTATTTTTGGAAATAAATACGAATGTTTTGTAAGCTCTAACAATAACTACGAAACTTTTGAACGAAATGGCCCAGACTCAAGATCCTCAAAATATTATTTTCATCCCCCGCGATGCCAATTACATTTTTAAATTTTTCCCGGAAGGTAAAAAGTAACGTAAGAGTCAGAACACGGGTCTCTCTTCAATCGAGCAAAAAATAATTCACAGTAGGAATGAAAAATGATCGTTGTCGAGTTGTAAACGAGTTTCGCGGACGGATACGGGAATCGGGAAAAAAAATTGGAGCCGACGTTTCTACGTGGCAGAGACGAAATATATTGGCGGCTTTTTCCTCATCGCGTTGATGCACACGAGATGAGAAATCTTTTTGAATAAAAATGAAAACAAGCGGCGGGGAAAATAAAATGGAGCGCGGCGGGAGGGACGAGCTTCGAACAATAATCTCTGCGAAAGGAAAAACAAAAGTTCAGGACACGCCAGGGTTTGGGGAGCCTTTCAGTTTTGAGCGTGTGCGCTCGCAAACAAAACGGAGGGGCTTCGAGCCATCATTTATTACCACGAGTCTCGTTTCTTCTCTCCATACGCGAAACCGAATGTCATACAGCGAATAGAAATATAAAAAAAAATAAAAACGCCCGGGTTTCATCCACCCGAATATACACGAATCGAGAATGACTGTCATTGTTTCATTTTTTTTTTGGCCAGCGCAAAAGGGAAAACAGACACTCGGTAAACCGAGAATGAAAAAGTTTTATTCGCGGGTGGTTTTTGCGAATGACGAAAAATGAGCAGAATTTTTACCTCTTGTTCTCGTTTTCCTTTTGCTTCTTATTTTTCCGCTCTCGCAGTATAATTCAGATAATTTTCGTACAAAAGGTTTTTGAGAGTTATTTATATATGCATATATTTTTTTTTTCATTTTCGTCTCGTATTTTCTCTGTCTCGTCATTCTCGGAAATTTCGCGTGCGTGCTTCGGAGTTGCACGGTCGCCGCGTTATATCGCGACGATTAGTATTTCGGAAATTTCGAAATGACGTTTAGCGGTAATCAGAAATATAATGCTGCGAGTTTCAAGTCGATTGGGCGGACGGTAGGGCTTCGAAAATTCCGTTGTAGCGCGAGCCCCGAGCTAACTTTCGCCGAAAGAGCAATTTTCGAAAGGCGGGGGCGGAACGGAAAATGGTGAAAACCGCGGAAAATTTTACCCGAGCGGCAATAGTTACGGAGTTTCCTCGCTCTGGCAAAAGTCTATCCATTAAATGCACGGCGATCGCTCGTTCAATGGCAACCAATTAAGTGTCGTCGAATCGGTTTATCGTGAAATGGTCCCGCTGGATTCGTCGAACGCGATTCCAGAAAATTTTCTATGAATCCCCGCCGCTCGGTAAAATCGCAATTATTGCTCCGTTCGCACGATTTTCATTTTTTTTTTCCTTTCGTCTCACGCCCTCCCCCCGGCCCCCTCTTACCCACGACCTTTTTAAACTTTGCAAACACAGCTGGTCATTGCGCACGAAATTATCGACTTTTCGTTTCATATACTCTTTCACGAATCGGGTTGAAAAGTCACAATTATTATTCGGTCGAGTAATTTCATTGTTTTTATAATCACGAGTTTAAAAAATTGTTTTAAAAAATTAATCACATATTTGAGTCGTTGATAAATATTTTTTAAATATTTTATAGATTTCCAGTTTTTTAATTGTTTATTTTTTTGGGTAATCAACGTCAATTATTTGTAAAATTTTTGATGAAAGTATATAAGCTTTCTCATATACATATATAGGTTTCTTTTTTTTTATAAATAACGTCAATTAGTTGGTCCATAACTGTTAAATAGACTGCGTAGAGATTTTACAAAATTTACGAAATTACAAAGTACGATTTTTCACTATTTATTTATGAAAAGAAAAATTGTTGGTAAAGTTGTAAATGCGTTCGTGTTGAATAATTCAACTGATAATCAGTTTGATGGCCTCGGGCGTTGACGAAGAGCGAGGGTTAGATGAAAAGCGTCGTTATCGCGATATCGATGAAATTTGAGGTCCAACGATGGTGAATCGGGAAGGAGGCAACTCTCAGGAGTTCTGACCCATCGAGGCCGTTTGCCGTTGAAGTAGACGGAAGGATGCTCGCTCGTGTGTCTGTTCCGAGCGAATGTAATCGAGGGTGTGCTCTCGAGAGTGCCGAATCGGCTGCTGCTCTCGTGAAACGTGTGGTTACTGTGCACCACCGTCAGATGCACCAACACTTCGTCGTCTCCTTCTCCAAGACACGTACGTCGATGGTCGAAAGCTTCAGACACGATTTTCCATCGCGAAATTCCTCTCAACTTCAAAAACAAATGATATAATTATAAAACATAATTTCAGTTTTCTTTAAGGAGGTTCGATCATATATTCGCCAGCGCGCATTCGTCTTACGTGTAAAGTTGAGGCAAAAATCATCGAGGGAAATTATTTTTAAAATAATCTCTTCAAAATTTATATTGACGTTCTTTGACGTCAGATGCACCAACACTTCGTCATCTCCTTCTCCACGACACGTACGTCGATGGTCGAAAGCTTCAGACACGATTTTCCATCGCGAAATTCCTCTCAACGATAAAATTTATTCGATATATGGCATTCGATCGTACTTTCGCTCGCGCTCATTCGTCTTACGTGTAAAGTTGAAGCAAAAGTCATCGAGGGAAATTATTTTCAAAATAATCTGTTTAAAATTTGTTTTGACGTTCTTTGACATTTTATTATAAGATTCGAAAAATTAGAGGAAGCTTCATAGAGTAGATATCGAGATATTAATTGTGTAAAATTGTAACTTTTAACACGCGGTCTTATGAGAAGTTACGAAAAAAACCGATTTTCAAAAATGAATATATCTATTTCTAGACGATGAAGGTTTATTAAAATTTGGTTACAAGTTAGGTATCACATTAATCTCAATGTATGCCAAATTTTAGCGAAACAAGTTGAAAAATAATTTTCATGTGAGAAACGATCGAACCTCCTTCAGGATTAACTGCATTGAAATAAAATTCGCAAATTTATTATCCTAGTCCTATTTTTATCGTTCATATCAAAAGATTTAACAAAAATACACTTTATCTCTCATTCACAAAAAATTGAATATAATATGTGACTTTTTTAAAGTCATTCTTGTACGAATCATCTTAAAATCAACATGTTTTTTAAAAATGATTTTGGGCAAATATTTTTTGTGATATATTCAACGAATTCTTGACGTGCTCGGGAAATGTCTCTGGACAGTTCGATCGGAAGATTGAAAAATCGACCCCTCCGGGCTCACGAGCGTCACCGCGGGTGTATTTGTCCTCGACCCGAGTCCTTTGTGCTCGGGTGTTTCCTCGGATCTCTGTCGGAGCCCCAGGTGCAGTTCCTCGTCTCTGTTCGTGATTTCACACAGGTGCAATACGACGTCCGTTCGTAAGGGGGCGATTATTGCATTTGTCACGAGAATACGGAGTCCCCGGCAGAATTCCTCGCGGTCCGGTTCCTCGACAATGCGAATATTCACTATATCGATAACGTTGATCATCGCATTCCCGGGTAACTGGCCGTGGACTTCCGTTCCAAGATGTTTGACGTCCTTGCATGATTTGTGCTCTTCCTGGAGCTTCCTTCGCATCACAGACCGTCCCTGATCCTTCCGCCAGTCGTTGGGTTTCCGGCTATGGCGGATTTCTACTGATTAATATTGCCGTAATCTTGGGGGATCAAAGACATTCGTGATCCCACGTCAAAGACACGATTGAGCTACCAAAACTCCCCTCGGTCTTTCCTTTGAATCTTCATCTTTTATAACAATCGCTATACCTGAGCTGAAACTACAATTGGTGATCGAAATTGAGTCTTTTTTATTATTATTCAAACTCAATGTCTCCTTCTCAGTTTCCTCCCTAGACCTACCAGTCTGGATCGAGATCTGATGGCAGGTCTCGTGGGACGTTTTTCAGCAAATTTTCATTTTAAATTATCGAGCTGATAAATCTACTTTATATTTTATTACTTTTATTAAACTTGAAGGAAAATGAAAAAAAATGTTTAAATCATTTTATCACACGTATATTAATTAATTATGCATTTAATAAATGTGAAAATCAAACACATTTAATTTCAAATCATTTAGAACTGAATGTGTAAAAAATATAAAAATATTTAATACACTCTGCTTATTGATGTTGGGATTATCGCTATATTTTGGACCTGATATTAATTAACTCTGGATGCTCGGAAAATTATTGGAAATTATATAGAGACGGGTAGAATCTTCCGGTAACGACGAGAATTTTGTTCATTTCTTTTTTCTCGAGTCCGAGCAATTAGATTCTTGACTCCACTCGATCTCCCTCCGGTCGTTTTTTTCCTCGTGCACGGTTCATGTGGCTTCCCAATTGAAAATCTCGTCTGAACTTTATTTGCGGAGTTTGTCGGTGCGCGCGTGCACGTACACGGAAAAGATCGGCTCGCGAGTGAGGAACTCTCCGTGTATCCTTCAATCTCTCATACAGTTTCTCAAGTGTTTTCTCATTCTCTTCATACGTGTTTCGCAAAATGTCTCTCTCGCTTTTTCGTCCCCTTTTCGTGCTCTAGTTTAAGCTCTCCACCTCTCTCTCTCTCTCTCTTAAGTTCTTCCTCCTGCACTCTCATTTCTAAGGTATCCTCATTGAAATAGCGAAGAACCCATGGAATTGAACGTTTCTCAGAGCTGATTGAGCTTTTTCCATTTTCCTCGTTCTCCTTTTTCTCATCTTCCCTATCTGCGTCACTTATCTCTCTTACTCACTTTTCTCCCCGCTTTCTTTAATCTCTTTCATACTCTGACTCGATTCTCTCCCCCTCAAACTTCTCGGCAACGAAAATAGACAAGCGAAATAGATTGTTTCATTAAGATATTGTTTTCGCGAAAAAGACTCGACGGAAGCGAACGAGATTGACGTTTTTTTTTGCTACACGATGGAGACGGTCTAATGAAAGATTTTAGGAAGTATACTTGAAAAATTTTTATTCGAGTACCCCCAGAATTGGAATTTTTTTCAATGACAATTTAATTATAAAAAAAACTGTATTAATGGAAATACTCACGATTAGATACGTGCAATTTTAATGTATGTGTAATAGGTACAAAAATGTAGAAAAATTGCATAGAAAATTAGATTGCGTAAAAAATAAGAGTTTTTCGTGTCAGGATTGGATTGGTGGATTTTAGCAATAAGAAATCGCTCGAAATTTTGCAAAAACTGATTACCATCGATAAACGCAATTTCGAAAAATGATTTCCTTTTACGAATCTAACAAAAATAGTTCAAAATACTAAAAAAATATAGACATAATATTAAAAATGGAAGAATTGATACAAAAATTTGGATTCTTTATTGTTAAGGGTGAACATTGAATTGGTGAATTTTAAAGAATAGTGATCATCATCGATAAATGCCATTTAAAAAAAATTTCCTTTATTTATCTAACAACAATAACTTAAAAAACTTCAAGAAATAAAGAGAGAATATTGAAGATGGAAAGAATTCGTATAAAAATGTGGATTTTTTTTTATTTTTAACGGTGAAAATAGAATTGGTGAATTTTGAGGAATAAGAATTGCTCGATTCGAATAGCTTTAGGGGCATCAGTCGAGAGGTTAATGCACATACGCGGAGTCTCGAGGTTTCTCTTGAGATTTACAGCGGCGTACCGCAGCAGTTGCGCCGCGTGCGTGCTTGGGATTACGTACACGCGTTCCTTCTGTGCAAACACGCGCCTCCGCGTCCATATATTCATGCACAAGGCGCAGACAAAGGAGAAAGCTCGACGGTTGCGCCGCCTGCGTTGCGCCAAACCGCGATACTGAATGTTGTATACACGGAAGCGCGCCATTCGCGAGACGTGCCGCTCGTATTCCCGAAACGAAAAATAATACGATGCAAATAATGCGAGAGCCCGGAAAAGAACGAGAAGAAAAGGAATATATGCGAGAAACAATCGACGATTGAGAAAACGAAGCTCTTCAGATTTTTCCCTATTTTTCTCTTCACGTGAATTAAAAAAAATAAAACAAGATTTTTTTTTGCAATTTTTATCAATTTATTTCCACTGGTGAATATAAATCTAATATTTGTTTTTTAATTGACTTTTTTTTAACTGTGGGAAATTAATTTTTTTTCAATTAGTTGAAAAGAGATTTTGTTTTTAATTAGACATTTTTGGTATCGTTCTTTTTTTTAACTTTTTTTTCTATTTGAATTTGATATAATCCAAAATTCGATAAAAATAGATGACGTTCTAATCTGTGCTGAAAATCACTCCGTGACGTTCGAGATTCCTCGTAAGAGGACGAATCTTTTTATTTAGTGTATCAGATCTTAGAGCAACGATTTCCTATCCCAGAAAAAATGGTCGAACTCCTGTCTGTCATTTGAGAATATGGAAATTTATCGATGAGCGTTTGAATACAAATGGTTCACTCAATTTTTTGTTCCCCGGAAAATCAATGTGGACGTCGCGCAAAAATGAGCGTATAAAAATGGATGCGGAATATGAGAAATATATGGGAAAAATCATTCGGTATATCGCGATGAGGAAAAAGTTTGTGCTGGAGAGAGCGGAAGCGGAAGAAGATTCGCCCGGGCGCATCGACGTTGTAGAGTGCACGAGGAGGCTGAAAAACGGGTCACCGATATCTTCTCTCAAAACGCTGAAAACTCCGGGTCCTAAGCTTTTAATACACATTCATATTTTGGAAGATGAATCTGGTATGAAAAACGTTCATTGTATTTTGATGAAAAGTTTTAAGAAACTTGTATCCAAAGTCAAAAAAGATGGAAAATTTTTAAAATTTTACATGTTATTAAATATTATGTTCAAAACGTTATATGAAAATTCACGACAATTACGACGCTCATCATTACTAAGAAATAATTTCTTTTTAACTGCATATAATATGTTTGGAAAATTATTTGGAAAATTATTTTAATGATGCCAAAATAAATACCAAAATAATGACACATGCATGAAAATTCATTTTTCTAAAAAACTTTGGATAAACTCGAAAAAAGTGCTTCAAGATATAAAAAAAAGCTAGCTTCAAAGTGGCTTCCAAAAAATTTTGAATAATGACGGGAAAAAAATTTGCATAGGGTGGAGAAAAAATGTATAGATGAGTTCCGGCGTAGTTTTCCCGCGACAGAGTTTCTGCCCCAAATTCGTAGATATCGGTGACGAACGAGCCCTGAGACGGGATCGAAGCATCGAGGAATAGGGAGACGAACGTTTTGAGAATTTCAAATAAATTTCGCCTCCGGAGCCGAAGTGCGATTTTATCCGGGCAATGTTTTCTCACTCGGGTCGCCATTTCTCTTCCAGACACGTCAGAGCTTCCGGCTCTCTCGAATTTATAAAAAATGTCTTCATTTCGAAATTTCCCATAAATTTGAATAAAGACCCAAAGAATTATTCAAAAATTCAAAAATAAAACGTAAACTTTTATACACAGCTGTAAAATTAAATATTTTACTCGTTTCTCGTTACTTCCGTTTCACTTTTTTACGCGCTTTAATTGAGATACCAAAAAGCTGCTCTGCATTTTCATCCAAAAACAATTCAGTCACGTTTTTTCGAAGTTTTTTTTTCTCATCGTGGACGCTTCTTCGCAATTTCGAACTTTGCCAGCGCTCGTTCTCGGAAGATATTCTCATGCTTTATATTCTCGCGAATCGCTCGCTGCTCAAAGCAGATCCGGGAGAATGAGAGATTCGCGATAAAATACTCGAGATTTGGTCCATTCCCTGACAATCTCCCGTAGCCCGGCAAAACGAGACTTTCTCGTTCTCGGGGATGGAACTTTGAGCATTTTTCAATAACGCGATTGTTCGTTTCGAAATAAAAGCTCCTTTGCCCGCTGGTACGAAATAACGAGGTGCCCGGGTATTTTCCGGTCTAAGCTCCCAATATGCGAGCGACAAAAAAGTCATGATTCCGAGATAGTTTAATTGCACTTTCGAAATAACGAGTCCAAAAGCTCCGACAATATGTTTTCCCCATTGTGTCAATGGGAATTTCTCCGGCGTTATTTTTCATTCTCCCCGGTGAATTCCATTGGAAAAAAAGCGTCCTTTCGAAGTAATTCTTTTTATCCAACTCCGATCGGAAGGATTCCGGAATATTCTTGAATTAGAATTCCGTGAAAAGAGTTTCCAAGATATTTCTTTTCTTATTTCGCGTTTTCCACTGTCGTACGTGTTTCCTGTACGTTTTTCTTCTTCTTCTCTCTTTCTCTCTCCCTCCAGATTTTTATTCTGTTCCCTGCGTGAGCTTGCACGCGTTTCGGAAAAATGCCATGCAGGGATATCGAGTGAAACTGCGAGGGAGTACTCGCGATGAGAAAGAAACAGGAATAAAATATCCGGAGGTTCGACCGTGCTGCACGAAAAGTTTCATTTTTCCTTCTTCGAACTCCCCCGATGTTTGTCTTGGACGAGAGGAGAGCTTTTCGTAATTTCGAGTCCGGCGACACTCGAGCCTCTTTTGATCGCGCGTTACGGTGGAAAAAGTTCCACTCTCCCTATGAAATCTCCTCTGCACGCGAACGGAATGGTCAACGTGTCACACGCCGGGGCGTGTGCTTTTACGAATCGCCGAGGGGAAAAAAATAGAGAGTCGTCGCGATTCGGCGAGAGAGACGGAGATAATAAAGATGAAAAGGGCGAAACGACTTCTTCGTCGTTGCTCCTTCGAAACTGGTCAAAAAAGTATAAAAGTAACCCTGTACCACGAAAAACTTTTAAAATCACGTGTTCCACCCCAGAACGTATATGGACCGGTCGTTCCGTCCTCCGGGGCCCTCGTTATACGATTCCACCCTCGTGCACTCTTACAATGAGTTTTCGATGACACACTTTTCGCAAGTAAAATTGTTTCTTAGTTCTTCGATCGAGGGAAATAACCATTTCGTGTATAAAAGTATAAATAGTTTTGAAATACTTTTGCCGAAATTTATCTTGTGACGCATGACTTATTGTTCGCTCGACATGCACTTAATGATTTTTTTGTTGCGATTGAAGATTTTGCTAGGCGAAGCGAATGGTCCAAGAACCAAGTTGATATTTCAGTTATTTCAAAAGTTTTAGAGGACTTTGAAAATTTTGAAAAAATCTCTAACATTTTGTGGAAATTTTATTTCGATTTCCAGAGCATGTTCGATTGAATATTTTTCATGGGTTATGAAAATTCTAATTATTTCGGGTGTGATTGAACAATTTATAATAAAACCTTGAAAAAATCGATGTAAAAAGGAGATTTTTGGTTTTTTTAACTGTTTATTTGTATTTATTGTATTTATTTTGGACATAGCTCAGAAATCCATAATTAAAAATCTAAAAAAACCAATTTGAAAATGATCAATTGTGTGACTTTTTAAAAATCGATTTGAAAGACATTTTTTAAACTCGATCTAATGACAGTAATATTTTTTTTTCAGGTCACATGGGAGTCTGAAGATGGCTGATATGACTGTCCTACGTGTCCTCCTGGCACTGCTGGGAGGGACACAAATACTGCGAGCCGAGCCATCGCCATCGCCAACGGTGAAGAGCGCCGGTGAGTACTATCTTCCAAAATTCATTTTAAATTCCACGTGAAATGAAAGACGAATGATGAAATAACGAGGATAAAAAATCGACAGTCGCCGTTCGAATTACAGTGAAATCGAGAGCAAGAAAACGTTGAAAGGATTTTTTTCCCGGATTCGAGTTCTCTCCGCGCGCTTTTTTTTTTCTTCGATGATTACCCGCGCTCATTAAAATGTCAAATAAGATCGATTATCCGTAATAATCAGAGGGATATCCCGCGTCGGGGATTGAATTTCTCCGGAATCCCACAATCCGCCGATTTTTCGCTCTTATTCTCCATTCTCCGTTCCACTCGTTCGCGGGCCATTAGCGTCGAATGCGAGCCTTCCACCGGGCCGATGAGATTGAAGAGCTCGCAAGGGTGGCCCGTCTCGACTCTATTCGCTCTTCGAATCTTTCACGATAAGATCCACCAAGCGTTTCATTCCCTGGGTAATTATGGATTTATTCCTTGCTCGACTTCTCAACATACAGGTTTATTCGCGGATTTTTTACTCTTCTCGACATCTCAGTGCGTTCGTGTAAACACATTGAGTAGGAGAGTTCTTCAAGTTAAAAAAAAATAATAATTACATAAAAACTTTTTACTCATGTAGCTGGTTAATGTAACTTTGATTTTTTTGATCAAAGCTTAAAAGTTTTCTGCAATGGTAAAGGAATAAATTCTAGGCAAAGAATTCCACTCTCTTGACGAAAATAAATAAATTCAGTGAAAAAGCCTTTTTGGCTGTTGGCAGAGAGAAAAAAAAAGAATGTAGACACTTGTAAGGAGAAAATCGAAGTCGAATTGATTTCGTAAGAGTTGTTGGGATGCACTTGAATGGGTTTCCAGTCTCGGCGAAGGGTGCGAAATGGTTGGCAGGAGGGTCGAAGGGAGCGATTCGAGAGTGATTCGAGGCAAGGAGGCGAGGACTTGATGAGAGAAGGACACGCGACTATCGGTTCAGCCACGTAACCGTGCAACTCGAAGTCGAGTGACGTCCTGTCACTCCACTCGCCACCACGTGCATTAAACTCTCTCTCTCTCTCTTTTATTTTTTCTTTCATTTTATTATACATTATTTTCATAAATTTGTTTACAGTAGATAAATTTTTGTTATATTTTATATCATTTTGTTTTTCATGCTGCAAAAAGATTTTTGAACATCGATCAATGATAAACCGTTTTTGTTCTCTTCATTTTATTTTTTCGCTATTTTATTTTTATTTTATTCAAACCAAACAAATGCCATTATCTAACTCAAATATTTATTAATAATTTTAATTTATTTGTATGTAGATTTTCAATAAAAAATTTTTGCCAATTTGCTAACCCCAACCCCAACCCCGACCCCAAATTTAATATAATATATAAATATTGGTTTTCTAAAAGGAACCAACAAGAAAAGTAAAGCAAAGATCAAAAAATGAAGCTAAAATTTAAGTAAAAAGAATTTTTACGTCAAACACCATAGCTTTAAATTCGTTAAAAACTAATCAACGATACTTCTACGGAAGAAGGATTTATCAACGTGTATTGTGGATAAAAATTATTTTCCAGAGGGGAAGAAAAAAAATGCTTTTTTTTCTCGAAAAAGAGAGAACAAGTTTCGGGTCCGGTTAACTTTGATCTAGCCAATGAAACGGCGAGGCTGCAGTTTGCTCTGATTCCGTGGCTTAACAGTGACTAGTTACGGAGCATTTGTTTCGGAAGATTTTTTTTTTCTCGTCGCGAAACGAGCGCCGGAAACGAGCGACGCGGGAGGAGGCGAGGGGTTACCGAAAATTGTAACACCGGGCTATACTCGTTAGTAGCGACCTGACAAGCGGAGAAAAAAAGTGCACCCCGGAAACGACGTTAACGGCATAAAAACCAAAAGGAAAATCTCTCCGGCCCTTGTAAATTGGACTGCGACAAAATACGCCGTGAAATAATCGAGTCATGGGAGATTGGTAATAAACGGAACGGGAGTAACGACGAGGGATTATAAAAAAAAGTTTTAAAAAACAAAAATAAATGTTCAAAAAACAGTTCTGATACGTCGTACACATTTTTATTGATTAATCTTGCTAAGTAAAGGTTATACCTACACATTTTTTAATAATACAAAATATGTTTGTGTCCAAAAATATATATAAATATATTTAAAAAGTTTTAATGTTCTTTTTTAAACATAAAAAATGAATAAATTGCGTCAATGATGAAGAATAATGGTAAAAATAAAAAGTATATATGAATAGCGAAATTTTAGGAAAATTCAAATTAATTTTACGAAGTAAACATTTTATCTACTTCATACTGTACGCACTGAAATATTCTTAAATAGTTTTTTATATTTTTAATATTATTTCTTCTTGGATATTTAGTGAATAAATTTTGCTATTGATGAAGAATAATGATAAAAATAAAAAGTGCCAATCCTGAGGGTTGAGTGAAGAAGTTTCTAGCGAAATTTTAGGAAAATTCAAATTAGTCACTCGGCGAATCCTCGAGCGATCGGAGAAAGCTCTCTAAGAGGGATCCCGACTCTCGTTGGTAATTAATAATCGTTTTTAGTGTCTCTGAGGAGCAAATCTGCTCCGCGAGACGGCGAAGGAGCTTTTCCAAGGGTCACAGAGGCGAATGTCGGTCATTCCGTCCGATTTGTACCAAAAAATATATAATCTGTGACGAGCTTGAATTAATGATGGAAATCTGGACAAAGGAGCTCCGGGGGCATCGCGTCCCATTTGTCGAAGCCTCGAGGAATTTCTTCGCAGTCTCTCAATTTTGCTTCTCTCACGAGAGAATTATATTTTTCCGAACGCCACGAACAACGGGGCGGAAAAGAAAGGGGAGAAGGAGAGTCGGGAGAGGACAGTAAAAATCCAGTCCGCCATTAAAGCGCTCGGATATTTTCCAAAAATGGATCCCGACGTTTTCGCCAGCTCCGAAAATCAAGATAAAGGATCCGCAGTAAAAGTGTCCAGTCGAGCTTTCTCGTGCATGCGTCAATTTGAGAAATTCCGGGGGGAAAAAACGTAGGATCTTTTGTTATCCCTCTGTAAACCTCGGAATAAATTAATGCTTGGGGAGAAGAAGCGGGAGAGAGAAAAAATAAGAGATAAGAGCGCAGAGGGGGAGAATTCGCGCGATAAAAGTCGCGATGTCGAATAGACTGCGCCATTATTCTCGATTTTATGGATCGATCTGTCTCCGGGGTCAGTGAGGGTGTAACGAGAGAGAAAGAGAGAAAACGCGAGAAAGACGAAACGATGGGAAGAAAACGGAAGGGAGAAAGATATCGATGGAAAGATGGGAAAAAAAACAAATAAGAGAGAAAATTATAAAGGGAGTGACCCCTTGAAAAAGGTTTACGAAAAATAATCTCAAATACACTCTTTTTTTTCGATTGTGAAATTATCGAAATTAGCGAAATTTTAAGTATACGAGACTTAAGAATTTATAATTGATTTTTTTTTCGATTTTAAGAGCCTATTTGATCGGAAATTTCCTGTAGATACTGAAAATACTACTTATTCGGGGCGAATTTCAAGAATTCATATTGAAAAATTGAAAAAACTGAATTTTCGATCAGTTTCTTGAATTTTTCAATATGAATTGTTGGATTGCGCCACGAATAATTATCATTTTCGTTATCTACGGGAAATTTTCGATCGAATAGGGTCTTAAAATCGAATTTAAAAAATTTCAAAAAATTTGGTCAGTCACACTGGGTCTCGGGGACTCATGAAAATTTCAATCAGCGATATCTTTACTTTCTCTTGACCAAATCAACTTTATTAAGGGGTATTCTTAAAGTTTTTTGCAAAACGAAGCGAATGGCGCTGGAATTACGTTGATTCATCAATTTTTAAAAAAGTTATTACACCTTGAAGATTTTTGAAAAAATGGAAAGGGGTATACCTTAAAAAATTGGCAAAAATTTTCGAATTTTTTTTTCTTGATTTTAAGAGCCTATTCGATCGGAAATT